>JAIEZT010001228.1:0-63181 GCA_019594935.1 Periophthalmus modestus
ACCCAACCAACTGAGCTACTGTCGCCAACATATTAAGATATTCTATAAGTTTTCACTTTCATTTTCTATGGCTTGTGGGCAGAGCCTTGCACAGAATCTTACAGGTAACTGTAAGGGGGCTTCAAATAGAATAGAATTACTAAAACATACGTGGATGACATCTAGAGGGTGCTGGCATAAGGAGAGAGGGCGCGGGTATAAAGAGAGAAGGCGTGGGCAGAAAGAAAGAGGGCGCAGGCAGAAAGAGAGAGGACGCGAGCAGAAAGAAAGAGGACGCGAGCAGAAAGAAAGAGGGCGCAAGGAGAAAGAGAGAGGGCGCGAACAGAAAGAGAGAGGGCTCAGGCAGAAAGAGAGAGGGCGCAAGGAGAAAGAGAGAGGGCGCGAACAGAAAGAGAGAGGGCGTGGGCAGAAAGAAAGAGGGCCAAGGAGAAACAGAGAGGGCGCAGGCAGAAAGAAAGACGGCGCAGGCAGAAAGAGAGAGGGTGCGGGCAAAAAAGAGAGAGAGAGGGCGCGGGCAGAAAGAAAGAAGAGAGGAGAGGGTGTGGGCAGAAAGAAAGAGGGCGCAGGCAGAAAGAGAGAGGGCGCAGGCAGAAAGAAAGAGGGTGCAGGCAGAAAGAGAGAGGGCGCGGGCAGAAAGAAAGAGGGTGCAGGCAGAAAGAGAGAGGGCGCGGGCAGAAAGAGAGAGGGCGTGGTCAGAAAGAGAGAGGGCGCAGGCAGAAAGAGAGAGGGCGCGGGCAGAACGAGCGTGAGTGCAAGGAGAAAGAGAGAGGGTGCGGGCAGAAAGAGAGAGGGCGCAGGCAGAAAGAGAGAGAGCGTAGGCAGAAAGAGAGGGGCGCGAGCTGAAAGAGAGAGGGCGCAGGCAGAAAGAGAGAGGGCGCGGGTCGAACGAGCGTGAGCGCAAGGAGAAAGAGAGAGGGTGCGGGCAGAAAGAAAGAGGGCCAAGGAGAAACAGAGAGGGCGCAGGCAGAAAGAAAGATGGCGTAGGCAGAAAGAGAGAGGGTGCGGGCAAAAAGAGAGAGGGCGCGGGCAGGAAGAGAGAGGGTGCGGGCAGAAAGAAAGAGGGCGCAGGCAGAAAGAGAGAGGGCACGGGCAGAAAGAAAGAGGGCGCAGGCAGAAAGAGAGAGGGCGCGGGCAGAAAGAGAGAGGGCGCAGGCAGAAAGAGAGAGGGCGCGAGCAGAAAGAGAGAGGCCGCCGGACAGAAAGAGAGAGGACGCGAGCAGAAAGAAAGAGGGCGCAAGGAGAAAGAGAGAGGGGCGCGCAGAACAGAAAGAGGGAGAGAGGAGCAGGCAGAAAGAGAGAGGGCGCAAGGCAGAAAGAGAGAGGGCGCGAACAGAAAGAGAGAGGGCGCGGGCAGAAAGAGAGAGGGCGCGGGGCAGAAAGAGGGCGCGCGGCAGAGAGAGGGGCGCAGGCAGAAAAGAGAGAGGGCGGGCAGAAAGAGAGAGGGCAGAACGTGAGCAGAAGAGAGAGAGGGTGCAAGCAGAAGGAGAGAGGGCGCAAGGAGAAACAGAGAGGGCGCGAGCAGAAAGAGAGAGGGCGCAGGCAGAAAGAGAGAGGGTGCGGGCAGAAAGAGAGGGCGCGGACAGAAAGAGAAAAGGCGCAGGCAGAAAGAGAGAGGGCGCAGGCAAAAAGAGAGAGGGGGCGAGCAGAAAGAGAGAGGCCGCAAACAGAAAGAGAGAGGGCGCAGGCAGAAAGAGAGAGGGCGCAGGCAGAAAGAGAGAGGGCGCAGGTAGAAAGAGAGAGGGCATGGGCAGAAAGAAAGAGGGCGCAAGGAGAAACAGAGAGGGCACAAGCAAAAAGAGAGAGGGTACAAGGAGAAAGAGAGAGGGCGCGAGCAGAAAGAGAGAGGGCGCGAACAGAAAGAGAGAGGGCGCAGGCAGAAAGAGAGAGGGCGCAAGGAAAAAGAGAGAGGGCGCGAACAGAAAGAGAGAAGGCGCGGGCAGAAAGAGAGAGGACGCGGGCAGAAAGAGAGAGGGCGCAGGCAGAAAGAGAGAGGACGTGAGCAGAAGGAGAGAGGGTGCAAGCAGAAGGAGAGAGGGCGCAAGGAGAAACAGAGAGGGCGCGAGCAGAAAGAGAGAGGGCGCAGGCAGAAAGAGAGAGGGTGCGGGCAGAAAGAGAGAGGGCGCGGACAGAAAGAGAAAAGGCGCAGGCAGAAAGAGAGAGGGCGCAGGCAAAAAGAGAGAGGGGGCGAGCAGAAAGAGAGAGGCCGCAAACAGAAAGAGAGAGGGCGCAGGCAGAAAGAGAGAGGGCGCAGGTAGAAAGAGAGAGGGCATGGGCAGAAGAAGAGAGGGCGCAAGGAGAAACAGAGAGGGCACAAGCAAAAAAGAGAGAGGGTACAAGGAGAAGAGAGAGGGCGCGAGCAGAAAGAGAGAGGGCGCGAACAGAAAGAGAGAGGGCGCGGGCAGAAAGAGAGAGGGCGCGGGCAGAAAGAGAGAGGACACGAGCAGAAAGAAAGAGGGCGCAAGGAGAAACAGAGGGCGCGAGCAGAAAGAGAGAGGGCGCAGGCAGAAAGAGAGAGGGTGCAAGCAGAAAGAGAGAGGGTGCAAGGAGAAAGAGAGAGGACGCTAGCAGAAAGAGAGAGGGCGCAGGCAGAAACAGAGAGGGTGCCAGGAGAAACAGAGAGGGCGCGAGCAGAAAGAGAGAGAGCGCAGGCAGAAAGAGAGAGGGCGCGAGCAGAAAGAGAGAGAGCGCAGGCAGAAAGAGAGAGGGCACAAGGAGAAACAGAGGGCGCGATCAGAAAGCGAGAGGGCGCAGGCAGAAAGAGAGAGGGTGCAAGCAGAAAGAGAGAGGGTGCAAGGAGAAAGAGAGAGGACGCGAGCAGAAAGAGAGAGGGCGCAGGCAGAAAGAGAGAGGGCGCGAGCAGAAAGAGAGAGAGCGCAGGCAGAAAGAGAGAGGGTGCAGGCAGAAAGAGAGAGGGTGCGGGCAGAAAGACCGTGAGCGCAAGGAGAAAGAGAGAGACTACAACTTATTAAAAATGTTAATAATGCACATCATAATATCACATGAAAGTGATACACTGTCTGAACTCGGGTTAACTACTTCTTTACCTTATATAATCCAGTTTAGCCGTTGCCACAGCAACCCCGTCCCCGAGTAGCCCCGCCCCCTGCTTTCTTCAGGTTCGAATCAGTTATCCTCACAAATCGTTTTGAGACAAACTTGGCGCAACAAATGCTTGACTGTTTCTCTTTCCCTCCCTTTGTGGGAGGGGTTTACGCTTCAGGCATGAGTACCAGGGGAGTTTAATTCATTTAAATTGAATAAATACACAGTTAGCTTTAGTAAGTTAGAATTTACTGTAATGATTTAAAATGCACACACGGTTGAAAACATAGGGATTAAGTTTATATGAGAGCTTATACAAGTTACTGTACAACAGTACATTTTATTTATATGTTGTTATTTTTTATGACAACACACCAACTATAAAGTGCTTTATATAAAAATGAGCACATACAAAATATGACAAGTGACACAATCTAAATCTTGAACCTAATAGTGTGACGAGTTTAAGCCCTCTGAGTTTATCAGGGGTTTAAGGCAAAGGTAGCCTATACCAAACAGAATTCAAATGTACAAAAGAAGACATTTCACTGATCAACTGACAGTACACAATGGTCCAGTATAGTAAACTTAGAGGAGATGTTTATATTTAGGCCCGAGCCGGAGACAACGTCCCGGCGAGGGACTCATTAAAACCGCGTCCGAAACGGAGAAAATGGCAAAAATCAAGTGGTTAACACGCCCCGACATGCCAGTGAGTGGTGTCAAAAATTAGAACTCGCCAAGCTCTAATTGTCACCGAAGACCGCGAAAAAAAATAATGAAAGACGACTCGATAGCGCCACCTCAAACTTTTGATTTTCATGGGCCCTATGGGAGCCCGACTCGGAAAAAAGTCGACGTAAAAATCTGAGACTCACATCAAAAAATAGAACATGTCGGGACATGACAAAAATGATATTATGGCCCCGCCCTAAAATGTACAGGAAGTCGGCCATATTGGATCAAACCCGGTGATGACAAAAGCGCACATCCTCACATTCAGGACATCTCCTCGCACAGTTTTCATCACAAACACTTCAAATTTGGCCAAAACCCCACTAAACCCATGTGAGATTAAAGATCATCAATTATATTTGAATATGACTTGGGTGTGGTCATGGGGAATTTTATACAAAATCGCAATTTTTTGAATATTTCGAAAAAATATTTCTCTCTTTCACACATTTTTTGTTGGGAAAACGCTAATACAGCGTTTATGCACATTTTGTGAGCTGAACACAATGATATGCAAATCATGGCTTTATCTCACAAAATGGCTCTCTAGCGCCCTCTTCAAATTTCATTTTCAAAAATTCGTAGAAGACAATCGATTTGTCGTGGACTTGTGTGAAAAAAATCACACAGGGCCTTATTTGTGATGGGGCACAATGTGAGAAAGTCACATGACTGTAGCTTTTATGGTTTAGGAGAAAAAAAATGGGTGGAAAATGCGTTTTCCATTATTAGGCCCGAGCCGGAGACAACGTCCCGGCGAGGGACTCATTAAAACCGCGTCCGAACGGGGAAAATGGCAAAAATCAAGTAGTAAACACGCTCCGACATGCCAGTGAGTGGTGTCAAAAATTAGAACTCGCCAAGCTCTAATTGTCACCGAAGACCGCGAAAAAAAAATAACGAAAGACGACTCGGTAGCGCCACCTCAAACTTTGATTTTCATTGGGCCTATGGGAGCCCGACTCGGAAAAAAGTCGACTGAAAAATCTGAGACTCGCATCAAAAATAGAACATGTCGGGACATGACAAAAATGATATTATGGCCCCGCCCTAAAATGTACAGGAAGTCGGCCATATTGGATCAAACCCGGTGATGACAAAAGCGCACACCCTCACATTCAGGACATCTCCTCGCACAGTTTTCATCACAAACACTTCAAATTTGGCCAAACCCCACTAAACCCATGTGAGATTAAAGATCATCAATTATATTTGAATATGACTTTGGGTGTGGTCATGGGGAATTTTTATACAAAATCGCAATTTTTGGAATATTTCGATAAAATATGTCTCGTTCACACATTTTTTTTGGGGGAAAACACTAATACAGCGTTTATGCACATTTGTGAGCTGAACACAATGATATGCAAATCATGGCTTTATCTCACAAAATGACTCTCTAGCGCCCTCTTCAAATTTCATTTTCAAAAATTCATAGAAGACAATCGATTTGTCGTGGACTTCTGAAAAAAATCACAGGGGCCTTATTTGTGATGGGGCACAATGTGAGAAAGTCACATGACTGTAGCTTTTATGGTTTAGGAGAAAAAATAATGGGTCGAAAAATCAGTTTCCATTATTATTATTCTTCTTCTTCTTCTTCTTCTTATTATTTTGGTCGCGACTTCAAATCCATTTTTGACCCCCTGAACGTTAACGAAAAGTCAATTTTATTGGACCCAAAATTCAAGACTGGTGAAAATTAATTATTTTCATGGTCAAAAAAATTACACTTTCAAAATGACTCAATAGCGCCACCTCAAAAATCAAAATACATTACGGCAATGACAGACCTTTTTCATCGTAGACAAATGAAATTTGGTAGAATCATAGAACATGTCAAGACAAGTAAAAAATTATATTATGACCCCACCCTAAACCCGACAGGAAGTCGGCCATTGTGGGCGGAACCCCATTTTTCTGAAATTTTAACGTTCGTGTTTGGATTTTTTTACGCCGTGGATTTACATTCAAGAAACTTGGAAATTGGTCAAAATAAAAAACTACCCATGTGGGATTACAGCCAACTCATTTGGATTTTTCTAAGTCATAAAATGTGGGTGTGGTCAGCTTGCAAAGAAGAAAGCCCTTTTTTGAAGTTTTAAATTGCGTGTAACTCAGACATGCAATGTCTTATTTCCCGGCATTAATATACGTTTTTGTTCCAAATTTTGGTTTGAACGCACAGATATACAATTTACATAAGTCAGATTTTACATTGCTCCACAGCGCCCCCTTGAACTTTTGAATGGGACCAAAAAAATTACTTTGTCGTAAACATTGGAATTTGGCATGAAGATGTGGCTTGACATAATGAACAAAAAAGTCAATGAGAACATACCTCTATTTGTAACTATGTTACCGTGGTAACCGTGGAAATGGTCAGAAATGTGCCATTGAAATGAATGGGGTACAGAATACTGGACTTTGTTGTCGACTAAATAGATGCTCTGCACTAATCCAACTATGACCCAAAATTCAAGGTTGGTGAAAAAAATTGGTATTTCAATGTGAAAAAAAATTAATCTTGCAAAATGACTCAGTAGCGCCACCTCAAAGTTCAAAATACATTACGGCAATGACAGACCTTTTTCATCTTAGACAAATGAAATTTAGTAGACTCATAGAACATGTCAAGACAAGTAAAAAATTATATTATGACCCCACCCTAAACCCGACAGGAAGTCGGCCATTGTGGACGGAACCCCATTTTTTTTGACATTTTAACTCTCACGTTTGGATTTTTTACGCAATGGATTTTCATTCAACAAACTTGCAAATTGGTCAAAATAAACTAGACCCATGTGGGATGAAAGGCGACTCACTTGGATTTTTCTAAGTCATATAAATGTGGGTGTGGCCAACATGCGAAGAAAAATGGCGTTTTTTCAAGTATTAAATTGTATGTAACTCAAACATGCAGCGTCTTGTTAACCGGCATTAATATATACTTTTGGTCACAATGTTTATCTGAATGTCATGATATACAGTTTACATAGATGAGACAATCCATTGCTCCACAGCGCCCCCTGGAAATTTTTAATGGGACCCAAAAAATTTTACTTTGTCAAAAACTTTTGAAATTTGGCATGGACATCCCTATCCCCATACTGAACAAAAAAGCCAATGAGAACATACCTCTATTTGCAAGTGTGTTGGCATGGCAACGACCGACATTTCTCATTGAAATACATGGGTTTTGGTTAACTGGGATAAAAAAATGTACTTTGGCATTGACCATTGAATTTGGTACACATATTCCACTCATCACACTGAACAAAAAAGCCAATGAAGACATACCTCTATTTCGAACCGTGCAGGCGTGAAAATGTCATAAATGCTCTCATTGGAATGAATGGAGTAGTATTACTCAGTCGCTGTTTTTGGAGGAGGGGCGATGTAAGCGGGAACGAGAGGCGCGAACTCCGCGGTGGCGCGAACTCCGCGGGTGGGCGCGAACTCCGCGGTGGCGCGCGAAACTCCGCGGTGGCGTGAACCCCGCGGTCGCAAGGGTGGCGAGGGCCTTTATCACTGCTTGCAGTTTTAATTAGGCCCGAGCCGGAGACAACGTCCCGGCGAGGGACTCATTAAAACCCGCGTCCGAAACGGGGAAAATGGCAAAAATCAAGTGGTTAACACGCCCCGACATGCCAGTGAGTGGTGTCAAAAATTAAAACTCGCCAAGCTCTAATTGTCACCCGAAGACCCCGAAAAAAAATAACGAAAGACGACTCGGTAGCGCCACCTCAAACTTTGATTTTCATTGGGCCTATGGGAGCCCGACTCGGAAAAAAGTCGACCGAAAAATCTGAAACTCACATCAAAAAATAGAACATGTCGGGACATGACAAAAATGATATTATGGCCCCGCCCTAAAATGTACAGGAAGTCGGCCATATTGGATCAAACCCGGGTACGACAAAAGCGCACACCCTCACATTCAGGACATCTCCTCGCACAGTTTTCATCACAAACACTTCAAATTTGGCCAAAACCCACTAAACCCATGTGAGATTAAAGATCATCAATTATATTTGAATATGACTTTGGGTGTGGTCATGGGGAATTTTATACAGAATTGCAATTTTTGGAATATTTCAATAAAATATTTCTCATTCACACATTTTTTTGTTGGCAAAACGCTAATACAGCGTTTATGCACATTTGTGAGCTGAACACAATGATATGCAAATCATGGCTTTATCTCACAAATTGACTCTCTAGCGCCCTCTTCAAATTCATTTTCAAAAATTCGTAGAAGACATCGATTTGTCGTGGACTTGTGAAAAAATTCACAGGGGCCTTATTTGTGATGGGGCACAATGTGAGAAAGTCACATGACTGTAGCTTTTATGGTTTAGGAGGAAAAAAAGGGGAAAAAATGAGTTTCCATTATTATTATTCTTATTCTTATTCTTATTTTCCTCGCGACAATGACTCAATTTTTGACCCCTGAAACGTTAACGAAAACTCAATTTTATTGGACCCAAATTCAAGACTGGTGAAAAATTTATGATTTTTCATGGGAAAAAAATTACACTTTTAAAATGACTCAATAGCGCCACCTCAAAAATCAAAATACATTACGGCAATGAGAGACCTTTTTCATCGTAGAGAAATGAAATTTGGTAGAACCATAGAACATGTCAAGACAAGTAAAAAGTTATATTATGACCCCACCCTAAACCCTACAGGGAGTCGGCCATTGTGGGCGGAACCCACTTTTTTCTCTATTTTAACTCTCACGTTTCGATTTTTTACGCCATGGATTTTCATTCACCAAACTTGGAAATTGGTCTATGTGAACTACACCCATGTGGGATTAAAGGCGACTCACTTGGATTTTTCTGAGTCATAAAATGTGGGTGTGGTCAGCCTGCAAAGAAAAAAGCCATTATTTGAAGTTTTAAATTGCGAATAACTGAGACATGCAGCGTCCTATTTCCCGGCATTAATATACGTTTTGTTCAAAATGTTGATCTGAGTGCATAGATATAACATTTACATAAGTCAGACATTACATTGCTCCACAGCGCCCCCTTGAACTTTTGAATGGGACCAAAAAAAATTACTTTGTCATAAAGATTTGAAATTTGACATGGACATGTGGCTTGACATACTGAACAAAAAAGCCAATGAGAACATACCTCTATTTGTAACTATGTTACCATGGTAACATCATAAATGTGTCATTGAAATGAATGGGGTTCAGAGTACTGGACTTTGTTGTCGACTAAATAGATGCTCTGCACTAATCCAACTATGACCTGAAATTCAACATTGCTGAAAAATGTAATATTTTAATAGGTAAAAAAAATTAGCATATGCAAATGACTCAGTAGCGCCACCTCAAAGTTCAAAATACATTACGTCAATGACAGGCCTTTTTCATCGTAGATAAATGAAATTTGGTAGAACCATAGAACATGTCAAGACAAGTAAAAAATTATATTATGACCCCACCCTAAACCCGACAGGAAGTCGGCCATTGTGGGCGGAACCCCATTTTTTTGAAATTTTAACTCTCACGTTTGGATTTTTTACACTGTGGATGTAGATTCAACAAACTTGCAAATTGGTCAAAATGAACTAGACCCATGTGGGATTAAAGGCGACTCATTTGGATTTTTCTAAGTCATAAAATGTGGGCGTGGCCAGCCTGCTAATAAAAAAACAATTTTTTGAACTTTCAAAAAGCGCGTAACTCAGACATGCAGGGTCCTATTTCTCGGCATTAATATAAGTTTTTTCTTCAAAATGATGCCCTAAACGCGACGACTAACTATTTACATGAGTCAGACATTACATTGCTCCACAGCGCCCCCTTGAACTTTTGAAAAGGACTGAAAAATATTACTTTGTCATAAACATTTGAAATTTGGCAGGCACATCTGCCTTGATATACTGAACAAAAAAGCCAATGAGAACATACCTCTATTTGCAACTATGTTACCATGGTAACGTCATAAATGTGCCATTGAAATGAATGGGGTTCAGAGTACTGGACTTTGTTGTCGACTAAATAGATGCTCTGCACGAATCCAACTATGACCTAAAATTCAAGGATGGTGAAAAAATTGGTATTTTGATGTGAAAAAAAATAAATGTTTCAAAATGACTCTATAGCGCCACCTCAAAGTTCAAAATACATTACGGCAATGAGAGACCTTTTTCATCGTAGACAAATGAAATTTGGTACAACCATGGAACATGTCAACAGAAGTAAAAAATTATATTATGACCCCCCCCTAAACCCTACAGGAAGTCGGCCATTGAGGGCGGAACCCAATTTTTTTTAGATTTTAACTCTCACATTTTTGATTTTTTACGCCATGGATTTTCATTGAAGAAACTTGAAAATGGAGAAAATGAACTAGGCCCAAGTGGGATTAAAGGCGACTCACTTGGATTTTTCTAAGTCATAAAATGTGCGTGTGGCCAGCCTGCAAAGAAAAAAGCTATTTTTTTGAAGTATTTAGTCGCATGTAACTCAAATATACAGTGCTCTGTTTCCCGGCATTAATATACATTTTGCCCAAAATTATGTTCTGAACGCATAGATATACAATTTACATATGTGTCATATTACATTGCTCCACAGCGCCCCCTGGAAATTTTGAATGGGACCCAAAAAAATTTTACTTTTTCAAAAACATTTGAAATTTGGCATGGACATCCCTATCCCCATACTGAACAAAAAAGCCAACGAGAACATACCTCTATTTGAAAGTGTGTTGCCATGGCAACGACAGACATTTCTCATTGAAATACATGGGTTTTGGTTAACTGGGATGAAAAAATTTACTTTGTCACTGACCATCGAAATTTGGTCCACATATTCCACTCATCATACTGAACAAAAAAGTCAATGAAGACATACCTCTATTTCCAACCGTGCAGGTGTGAAAATGTCATAAATTCTTTCATTGGAATGAATGGAGTAGTATTACTCAGTCGCTGTTTTTGGTGGGAGGGGCGATGTAAGCGGGAACGAGAAGCGGGAACGAGAAGCGGGAACGAGAAGCGGGAATGAGAAGCATGAACTCCGTGGTCGCGTGAAGTCCGCGGCCGCGTGAAGTCCGCGGTGGCGTGTACCCCGCGGTCGCAAGGGTGGCGAGGGCCTTTATCACTGCTTGCAGTTTTAATTCTTATTCTTATTATTCTTATTCTTATTTTAGTCGCGACTTCAAATCCATTTTTGACCCCCTGAACGTTAACGAAAACTCAATTTTATTGTACCCAAAATTCAAGGTTGGTGAAAAATTAATTATTTTGATGGCCACAAAAATTAATATTTCAAAATGACTCATTAGCGCCACCTCAAAAATCAAAAAACATTACGGCAATGACGGACCTTTTTCATCGTAGACAAATGAAATTTGGGAGAACCATAGAACATGTCAAGACAAGTAAAAAAATATATTATGACCCCACCCTAAACCCTACAGGAAGTCAGCCATTGTGGCCCGGAACACCATTTTTTTGAAATTTTAACTCTCACGTTTGGATTTTTTTACGCGGTGGATTTTCTTTCCAAAAACTTGCAAATTGGGCAAAAGGAACTAGACCCATGTGGGGATTAAGGTGACTCACTTGGATTTTCTAAGTCATAAAATGTGGGCGTGGCCAGCCTGCCAATAAAAAAGCTCTTTTTTGAAGTATTAAATCGTACGTAACTCAAACATGCAGTGTCCTATTTCCCGGCATTAATATACATTTTGTTCAAAATCTTGATCTTAATTCACAGATATACAATTTAAATTTTTTAGATATTAAATTGCTCCACAGCGCCCCCTTGAACTTTTGAATGGGACCCAAAAATTTACTTTGTCCTAAACATTTGAAATTTGACAGGGACATGTGGCTTCATATACTGAACAAAAAAGCCAATGAGAACATACCTCTATTTGTAACTATGTTTACCGTGGTAACCGTGGAAATGGTCATAAATGTGTCATTGAAATGAATGGGGTTCAGAGTACTGGACTTTGTTGTCGACTAATAGATGCTCTGCACTAATCCAACTATGACCTAAAATTCAAGGTTGGTGAAAAAATGTGTATTTTGATATGCAAAAAAATTAATGTTTTAAAATGACTCAGTAGCGCCACCTCAAACTTCAAAATACATTACGTCAATGAGAGACGTTTTTCATCGTAGACAAATGAAATTTGGTAGAACCATAGAACATGTCACGACAAGTAAAAAAATTATATTATGACCCCACCCTAAACCCTACAGGAAGTCGGCCATTGTGTGGCAGAAGCCCATTTTTTTGAAATTTTAACTCTCACGTTTGGATTTTTTACGCCATGGATTTTCATCCAACAAACTTGCAAATTGGTCAAAATAAACTAGGCCCATGTGGGATTAAAGGCGACTCACTTGGATTTTTCTAAGTCATAAAATGTGGGTGTGGCCAGCATGCAAAGAAAAACAGCATTTTTTGAAGTATTGAATTGCAATTAACTAAAAAATGCAGTGTCCTGTCAACCGGCATTAATATACATTTTGGTCACAATCTTAATATAAACCTAATGATATACAGTTTACATTGCTGAGATAATCCATTGCTCCACAGCGCCCCCTTGAAATTTTGAATGGGACCCAAAAAATTTAACTTTTTCAAAAATATTTGAAATTTGGCATGGACATCCCCTATCCCCATACTGAACAAAAAAGCCAATGAGAACATACTTCTATTTGCAAGTGTGTTGCCATGGCAACGACCAACATTTTTCATTGAAATACATGGGTTTTGGTTAACTGGGATGAAAAAAATTTACTTTGTCATAGACCATCGAAATTTGGTACACATATTCCACTTATCATACTGAACAAATAAGCCAAAGAAGACATACCTCTATTTCCAACCGTGCAGGTGTGAAAATGTCATAACTGCTCTCATTGGAATGAATGGAGTAGTATTACTCAGTCGCTGTTTTTGGGAGGAGGGCGATGTAAGCGGGAAAGAGAAGCGCGAACTCCGCGGTCGCATGAACCCCCGCGGTCGCAAGGGGTGGCGAGGGCCTTTATCACTGCTTGCAGTTTTAATTCTTATTATTCTTATTCTTATTTTAGTCGCGACTTCTAATCAATTTTTGACCCCCTGAACGTTAACGAAAACTCAATTTTATTGTACCCAAAATTCAAGGTTGGTGAAAAATTAATTATTTTGATGGCCACAAAAATTAATATTTCAAAATGACTCATTAGCGCCACCTCCTCAAAAATCAAAAAACATTACGGCAATGACGGACCTTTTTCATCGTAGACAGATGAAATTTGGTAGAACCATAGAACATTTCAAGATAAGTAAAAAAATATATTATGACCCCACCCTAAACCCTACAGGAAGTCGGCCAATGTGGGCGGAACCCCATTTTTTTGAAATTTTAACTCTCACGTTTGGATTTTTTACGCGGTGGATTTTCTTTCCAAAAACTTGCAAATTGGGCAAAAGGAACTAGATCCATGTGGGATTAAAGGCGACTCACTTTGATTTTTCTAAGTCATAAAATGTGGGTGTGTGGCCAGCCTGCCAATAAAAAAGCTCTTTTTTGATGTATTAAATCGTACGTAACTCAAACATGCAGTGTCCTATTTCCCGGCATTAATATACATTTTGTTCAAAATCTTGATCTTAATTGATAGATATACAATTTAAATTTTTTAGACATTACATTGCTCCACAGCGCCCCCTTGAACTTTTGAATGGGACCAAAAAATTTACTTTGTCCTAAACATTTGAAATTTGACAGGGACATGTGGCTTCATATACTGAACAAAAAAGCCAATGAGAACATACCTTTTATTTGGAACTATGTTACCATGGTAACCGTGGAAATGGTCAGAAATGTGTCATTGAAATGAATGGGGTTCAGAGTACTGGACATTGTTGTCGACTAAATAGATGCTCTGCACTAATCCAACTATGACCCAAAATTCAAGGTTGGTGAAAAAATGTGTATTTTGATGTGCAAAAAAATTAATGTTTCAAAATGACTCGGTAGCGCCACCTCAAAGTTCAAAATACATTACGGCATGACAGACCTTTTTCATCGTAGACAAATGAAATTTGGTACAACCATAGAACATGTCAAGACAAGTCAAAAATTATATTATGACCCCACCCTAAACCCTACAGGAAGTCGCCCATTGTGGGCAGAACCCCTTTTTTTTTTTTATTTTAACTCTCACGTTTGGATTTTTTACGCCATGGATTTTCATCCAACAAACTTGCAAATTGGTCAAAATGAACTAGACCCATGTGGGATTAAAGGCGACTCACTTGGATTTTTCTAAGTCATAAATTGTGGGTGTGGCCAGCATGCAAAGAAAAACAGCGTTTTTTGAAGTATTGAATTGCAACTAACTACTAAAAATGCAGTGTCCTGTTAACCGGCATTAATATACATTTTGGTCACAATCTTAATATAAACCTAATGATATACAGTTTACATCGCTGAGATAATCCATTGCTCCACAGCGCCCCCCTGAAATTTTGAATGGGACCCAAAAAATGTAACTTTTTCAAAAATATTTGAAATTTGGCATGGACATCCCTATCCCCATACTGAACAAAAAAGCCAATGAGAACATACCTCTATCTACAACTATGTTACCATGGTAACGTCATAAATGTGTCATTGAAATGAATGGGGTTCAGACTACTGGACTTTGTTGTCGATTAAATAGATGCTCTGCACTAATCCAACTGTGACCTAAACTTCAAGGTTGGCGAAAAAATGTGTAATTTGATGTGCAAAAAAAATTAATGTTTCAAAATGACTCAATAGCGCCACCTCAAAGTTCAAAATACATTACGGCAATGACAGACCTTTTTCATCGTAGACAAATGAAATTTGGTAGAACCATAGAACATGTCAAGACAAGTAAAAAATTATATTATGACCCCACCCTAAACCCTACAGGAAGTCGGCCATTGTGGGCGGAACCCAATTTTTTTGAAATTTTAACTCTCACGTTTGGATTTTTTACGCCATGGATTTTCATTCAAGAAACTTACAAATTGGTCAAAATCAACTAGGGCCATGTGTGATTGTAGACGACTGTCTCGGATTTTTCAACGTCATAAAATGTGGGTGTGGCCAACATGCAAAGAAAAACGGCGCTTTTTCAAGTATTACATTGCACCTAACGCAAACATGCAGTGTCCTGTTAACTGGCATTAATATACATTTTGGTCACAATGTTCATCTGAATGTCATGATGTACAGTTTATATAGATGAGACAATCCATTGCTCCACAGCGCCCCCTGGAAATTTTGAATGGGACCAAAAAATTTTACTTTGTCAAAAACATTTGAAATTTGGCATGGACATCCCTATCTCCATACTGAACAAAAAAGCCAATGAGAACATACCTGTATTTGCAAGTGTGTTGCCATGGCAACGACCGACATTTCTCATTGAAATACATGGGTTTTGGTTAACTGGGATGGAAAAAAAAAAACTTTGTCATAGACCATCGAAATTTGGTACACATATTCCACTCATCACACTGAACAAAAAAGCCAATGAAGACATACCTCTATTTCCAGCCGTGCAGGTGTGAAAATGTCATAAATGCTCTCATTGGAATGAATGGAGTAGTATTACTCAATCGCTGTTGTTGGTGGGAGGGGCGATGTAAGCGGGAACGAGAAGCGGGAACGAGAAGCGCGAACTCCGCGGTCGCATCAACCCCGCGGTCGCAAGGGTGCCGAGGGCCTTTATCACTGCTTGCAGTTTTAATTAGGCCCGAGCCGGAGAGACAACGTCCCGGCGAGGACTCATTAAAACCGCGTCCGAAACGGGGAAAATGGCAAAAATCAAGTGGTTAACACGCCCCGACATGCCAGTGAGTGGTGTCAAAAATTAAAACTCGCCAAGCTCTAATTGTCACCGAAGACCCCGAAAAAAAATAACGAAAGACGACTCGGTAGCGCCACCTCAAACTTTGATTTTCATTGGGCCTATGGGAGCCCGACTCGGAAAAAAGTGAACCTAAAAATCTGAAACTCGCATCATAAAATAGAACATGTCGGGACATGACAAAAATGATATTATGGCCCCGCCCTAAAATGTACAGGAAGTCGGCCATATTGGATCAAACCCGGTGATTACAAAAGCGCACACCCTCACATTCAGGACATCTCCTCGCACAGTTTTCATCACAAACCAATTAAATTTGGCCAAAACCCACTAAACCCATGTGGGATTAAAGATTATCAATTAAATTTTGAATATGACTTTGGGTGTGGTCATGGTGAATTTTTAACTAAATCACAAATTTTTGAATATTTCAATAAAATATTTCTCTTTCACACATTTTTTGTTGGGAAAACGCTGATACAGCGTTTATGCACATTTGTGAGCTGAACACAATGATATGCAAATAATGGCTTTATCTTACAAAATGGCTCTCTAGCGCCCTCTTCAAATTTCATTTTCATAAAATTCATAGAAGCCAATCAATTTGTCGTGGACTTGTGAAAAAATTCACAGGGGCCTTATTTGTGATGAGGCACAATGTGAGAAAGTCACATGACTGTAGCTTTTATGGTTTAGGAGAAAAAAAATGGGTGGAAAATCAGTTTCCATTATTATTATTCTTCTTTATTATTTTGGTCCAGGCCATTTTTGACCCCCTGAACATTAACGAAAACTCAATTTTATTGGACCCAAAATTGAAGGTTGGTGAAAAATGAGTTATTTTGAAGTTTGTCAGCAAAAATATTCAAAAATGATACGCTAGCGCCCCCTTACAACCCCCATTCATTTTTTGGCAAAGTTTTTCATAGACATGTGAAAATTGGGACAGTCACCCACCTTTCAATACTGAACAAAAAAGCCAATAAGAACATACCTCTATCTACAACTATGTTACCGTGGTAACGTCATAAATGTGTCATTGAAATGAATGGGGTTCAGAGTACTGGACTTTGTTGTCGACTAAATAGATGCTCTGCACAAATCCAACTATGACCTAAAACTCAAAATAGATGAAAGATTTATTATTTTAATGTTGAAAAAAATTAACATTTCAAAATGACTCCGTAGCGCCACCTCAAAAATCAAAATACATTACGTCAATGACAGACCTTTTTCATCGTAGACAAATCAAATTTGGTAGAACCATAGAACATGTCAAGACAAGTAAAAAATTATATTATGACCCCACCCTAAACCCTACAGGAAGTCGGCCATTGTGGGCGGAACCCAATTTTTTTTAGATTTTAACTCTCACGTTTGGATTTTTTACGCCATGGATTTTCATTAAAGAAACTTGAAAATTGGAGAAAATGAACTAGGCCCATGTGGGAGTAAAGGCGACTCACTTGGATTTTTCTAACTCATAAAATGTGGGTGTGGCCATCCTGCAAAGAAATAAGCTATTTTTTGAAGTATTTGGTCGCATGTAACTCAAATAAACAGTGCTCTGTTTCCCGGCATTAATATACATTTTGCCCAAAATTATGTTCTGAACGCATAGATATACAATTTACATATGTGTCATATTACATTGCTCCACAGCGCCCCCTGGTAATTTTGAATTGGACCCAAAAAAATTTTACTTTTTCAAAAACATTTGAAATTTGGCATGGACATCCCTATCTCCATCCTGAACAAAAAAATCAAAGAGAACATACCTCTATTTGAAAGTGTGTTGCCATGGCAACGAATGACATTTCTCATTGAAATACATGGGTTTTGGTTAACTGGGATGAAAAAATTTACTTTGTCACTGACCATCGAAATTTGGTACACATATTCCACTCATCATAATGAACAAAAAAGCCAATGAAGACATACCTCTATTTCCTACTGTGCAGGTGTGAAAATGTCATAAATGCTCTCATTTGAATGAATGGAGTAGTATTACTCAGTCGCTGATTTTGGTGGGAGGGGCGATGTAAGCGGGAACGAGAAGCGCGAAACTCCGCGGTCGCGTGAACCCCGCGGCCGCAAGGGTGGCGAGGGCCTTTATCACTGCTTGCAGTTTTTAATTATTAGGCCCGAGCCGAGACAACGTCCCGGCGAGGGACTCATTAAAACCGCGTCCGAAACGGGGAAAATGGCAAAAATCAAGTGGTTAACACGCCCCGACATGCCAGTGAGTGGTGTCAAAAATTAGAACTCGCCAAGCTCTAATTGTCACCGAAGACCCCGAAAAAAAAAAAAGAAAGACGACTCGGTAGCGCCACCTCAAACTTTGATTTTCATGGGGCCTATGGGAGCCCGACTCGGAAAAAAGTCGACTGAAAAATCTGAGACTCGCATCAAAAAATAGAAGATGTCGGGACATGACAAAAATGATATTATGGCCCCGCCCTAAAATGTACAGGAAGTCGGCCATATTGGATCAAACCCGGTGATGACAAAAGCGCACACCCTCACATTCAGGACATCTCCTCGCACAGTTTTCATCACAAACACTTCAAATTTGGCCAAAACCCACTAAACCCATGTGACATTAAAGATCATCAATTATATTTGAATATGACTTTGGGTGTGGTCATGGGGAATTTTATACAAAATCGCAATTTTTGGATTTATTAAAAAAAATATTTCTCGTTCACACATTTTTTGTTGGGAAAACGCTAATACAGGGTTTATGCACATTTGTGAGCTGAACACAATGATATGCAAATCATGGCTTTATCTCACAAAATGACTCTCTAGCGCCCTCTTCAAATTTCATTTTCAAAAATTCGTAGCAAACAATCGATTTGTCGTGAACTTGTGAAAAAATTCACAGGGGCCTTATTTGTGATGGGGCACAATGTGAGAAAGTCACATGACTGTAGCTTTTATGGTTTAGGAGAAAAATAATGGGTCAAAAATCAGTTTCCATTATTAGGCCCGAGCCGGAGACAACGTCCCGGCGAGGGACTCATTAAAACCGCGTCCGAAACGGGGAAAATGGCAAAAATCAAGTGGTTAACACGCCCCGACATGCCAGTGAGTGGTGTCAAAAATTAGAACTCGCCAAGCTCTAATTGTCACCGAAGACCCCGAAAAAAAATAACGAAAGACGACTCGATAGCGCCACCTCAAACTTTGATTTTCATTGGGCCTATGGGAGCCCGACTCGGAAAAAAGTGAACCTAAAAATCTGAAACTCGCATCAAAAAATAGAACATGTCAGGACATGACAAAAATGATATTATGGCCCCGCCCTAAAATGTACAGGAAGTCGGCCATATTGGATCAAACCCGGGAACGACAAAAGCGCACACCCTCACATTCAGGACATCTCCTCCCACAGTTTTCATCACAAACACTTCAAATTTGGCCAAAACCCACTAAACCCATGTGAGATTAAAGATCATCAATTATATTTGAATATGACTTTGGGTGTGGTCATGGTGAATTTTATACAAAATTGCAATTTTTGGAATATTTCGATAAAATATATCTCGTTCACACATTTTTTGTTGGGAAAACGCTAATACAGCGTTTATGCACATTTGGGAGCTGAACACAATGATATGCAAATCATGGCTTTATCTCACAAATTGACTCTCTAGCGCCCTCTTCAAATTTCATTTTTAAAAATTCGTAGAAGGCAAACTATTTGTCGTGGACTTGTGAAAAAAATCACAGGAGCCTTATTTGTGATGGGGCACAAAGTGAGAAAGTCACAAGACTGTAGCACTTATGGTTTAGGAGATAAAAAATTGTTGAAAAAAAAATTTCCATTATTAGGCCCGAGCCGGAGACAACGTCCCGGCGAGGGGACTCAAAAAAACCGCGTCCGAAACGGGGAAAATGGCAAAAATCAAGTGGTAAACACGCCCCGACATGCCAGTGAGTGGTGTCAAAAATTAGAAACTCGCCAGGCTCTAATTGTCACCGAAGACCCCGAAAAAAAATAACGAAAGAGACGACTCGATAGCGCCACCTCAAACTTTGATTTTCATTGGGCCTATGGGAGCCCGACTCGGAAAAAAGTCGACGTAAAAATCTGACACTCACATCAAAAAATAGAACATGTCGGGACATGACAAAAATGATATTATGGCCCCGCCCTAAAATGTACAGGAAGTCGGCCATATTGGATCAAACCCGGGAACGACAAAAGCGCACACCCTCACATTCAGGACATCTCCTCCCACAGTTTTCATCACAAACACTTCAAATTTGGCCAAAACCCACTAAACCCATGTGAGATTAAAGATCATCAATTATATTTGAATATGACTTTGGGTGTGGTCATGGGGAATTTTATACAAAACTGCAATTTTTGGAATATTTCGATAAAATATTTCTCGTTCACACATTTTTTGTTGGGAAAACGCTAATACAGCGTTTATGCACATTTGTGAGCTGAACACAATGATATGCAAATCATGGCTTTATCTCACAAAATGGCTCTCTAGCGCCCTCTTCAAATTTCATTTTCAAAAATTCGTAGAAGACAATCGATTTGTCGTGGACTTGTGAAAAAATTCACAGGGGCCTTATTTGTGATGGGGCACAATGTGAGAAAGTCACATGACTGTAGCTTTTATGGTTTAGGAGAAAAAAAATGGGAAAAAAATGAGTTTCCATTATTATTAGGCCCGAGCCGGAGACAACGTCCCGGCGAGGGACTAATTAAAACCGCGTCCGAAACGGGGAAAATGGCAAAAATCAAGTGGTAACACGCCCCGACATGCCAGTGAGTGGTGTCAAAAATTAGAACTCGCCAAGCTCTAATTGTCACCGAAGATCGCGAAAAAAAAAATAACGAAAGACGACTCGGTAGCGCCACCTCAAACTTTGATTTTCATTGGGCCTATGGGAGCCCGACTCGGAAAAAGTCGACCGAAAAATCTGAGACTCGCATCAAAAAATAGAACATGTCGGGACATGACAAAAATGATATTATGGCCCCGCCCTAAAATGTACAGGAAGTCGGCCATATTGGATCAAACCCGGTGATGACAAAAGTGCACACCCTCACATTCAGGACATCTCCTCGCACAGTTTTCATCACAAAACACTTCAAATTTGGCCAAAACCCACTAAACCCATGTGAGATTAAAGATCATCAATTATATTTGAATATGACTTTGGGTGTGGTCATGGGGAATTTTATACAAATCGCAATTTTTGGAATATTTCAATAAAATATTTCTCGTTCACACACATTTTTTGTTGGGAAAAACGCTAATACAGCGTTTATGCACATTTGTGAGCTGAACACAATGATATGCAAATCATGGCTTTATCTCACAAAATGGCTCTCTAGCGCCCTCTTCAAATTTCATTTTCAAAAATTCATAAAAGACAATCGATTTGTCGTGGACTTGTGAAAAATTAACAGGGGCCTTATTTGTGATGGGGCACAATGTGAGAAAGTCACATGACTGTAGCTTTTATGGTTTAGGAGAAAAAAAATGGTTGAAAAAAAAATTTCCATTATTAGGCCCGAGCCGGAGACAACGTCCCGGCGAGGGACTCATTAAAACCGCGTCCGAAACGGGGAAAATGGCAAAAATCAAGTGTTTAACACGCCCGACATGCCAGTGAGTGGTGTCAAAAATTAGAACTCGCCAAGCTCTAATTGTCACCGAAGACCGCAAATCAAAATAACGAAAGACGACTCGGTAGCGCCACCTCAAACTCTGATTTTCATTGGGCCTATGGGAGCCCGACTCGGAAAAAAGTCGACGTAAAAATCTGAAACTCACGTCAAAAAATAGAACATGTCGGGACATGACAAAAAATGATATGGTGGCCCCGCCCTAAAATGTACAGGAAGTCGGCCATATTGGATCAAACCCGGTGATGACAAAAGCGCACACCCTCACATTCAGGACATCTCCTCGCACAGTTTTTCATCACAAACACTTCAAATTTGGCCAAAACCCACTAAACCCATGTGAGATTAAAGATCATCAATTATATTTGAATATGACTTTGGGTGTGGTCATGGGGAATTTTATACAAAATTGCAATTTTTTGGAATATTTCGATAAAAATATGTCTCGTTCACACATTTTTTTTGTTGGAAAACACTAATATACAGCATTTATGCACATTTGTGAGCTGAACACAATGATATGCAAATCATGGCTTTATCTCACAAAATGACTCTCTAGCGCCCTCTTCAAATTTCATTTTCAAAAATTCATAGAAGACAATCGATTTGTCGTGGACTTTCTGAAAAAAATCACAGGGGCCTTATTTGTGATGGGGCACAATGTGAGAAAGTCACATGACTGTAGCTTTTATGGTTTAGGAGAAAAATAATGGGGTCGAAAATCAGTTTCCATTATTATTATTTCTTCTTCTTCTTCTTATTATTATTATTTTGGTCGCGACTTCAAATCCATTTTTGACCCCCTGAACGTTAACGAAAAGTCAATTTTATTGGACCCAAATTCAAGACTGGTGAAAAATTAATTATTTTCATGGTCAAAAAAATTACACTTTCAAAATGACTCAATAGCGCCACCTCAAAAATCAAAATACATTACGGCAATGACAGACCTTTTTCATCGTAGACAAATGAAATGTGGTAGAACCATAGAACATGTCAAGACAAGTAAAAAATTATATTATGACCCCACCCTAAACCCGACAGGAAGTCGGCCATTGTGGACGGAACCCCATTTTTTTGACATTTTAACTCTCACGTTTGGATTTTTTACGCAATGGATTTTCATTCAACAAACTTGCAAATTGGTCAAAATAAACTAGACCCATGTGGGATGAAAGGCGACTCACTTGGATTTTTCTAAGTCATAAAATGTGGGTGTGGCCAACATGCGAAGAAAAATGGCGTTTTTTCAAGTATTAAATTGTACGTAACTCAAACATGCAGCGTCTTATTAACCGGCATTAATATACATTTTGGTCACAATGTTTCTCTGAATGTAACGATATACAGTTTACATAGATGAGACAATCCATTGCTCCACAGCGCCCCCTGGAAATTTTTAATGGGACCCAAAAAATTTTACTTTGTCAAAAACTTTTGAAATTTGGCATGGACATCCCTACATCCCATACTGAACAAAAAAGCCAATGAGAACATACCTCTATTTGCAAGTGTGTTGGCATGGCAACGACCGACATTTCTCATTGAAATACATGGGTTTTGGTTAACTGGGATAAAAAAATGTACTTTGTCATTGACCATTGAAATTTGGTACACACATATTCCACTCATCACACTGAACAAAAAAAGCAATGAAGACATACCTCTATTTCGAACCGTGCAGGCGTGAAAATGTCATAAATGCTCTCATTGGAATGAATGGAGTAGTATTACTCAGTCGCTGTTTTTGGAGGAGGGGCGATGTAAGCGGGAACGAGAGGCGCGAACTCCGCGGTGGCGCGAACTCCGCGGTGGCGTGAACCCCGCGGTGGCGTGAACTCCGCGGTGGCGTGAAACCCCGCGGTCGCAAGGGTGGCGAGGGCCTTTATCACTGCTTGCAGTTTTAATTAGGCCCGAGCCGGAGACAACGTCCCGGCGAGGGACTCATTAAAAACCGCGTCCGAAACGGGGGAAAATGGCAAAAAATCAAGTGGTTAACACGCCCCGACATGCCAGTGAGTGGTGTCAAAAATTAGAACTCGCCAAGCTCTAATTGTCACCGAAGACCGCGAAAAAAAAATAACGAAAGACGACTCGGTAGCGCCACCTCAAACTTTGATTTTCATTGGGCCTATGGGAGCTCGACTCGGAAAAAAGTCGACTGAAAAATCTGAGACTCGCATCAAAAAATAGAACATGTCGGGACATGACAAAAATGATATTATGGCCCCGCCCTAAAATGTACAGGAAGTCGGCCATATTGGATCAAACCCGGTGATGACAAAAGCGCGCACACCCTCACATTCAGGACATCTCCTCGCACAGTTTTCATCACAAACACTTCAAATTTGGCCAAAAACCCACTAAACCCATGTGAGATTAAAGATCATCAATTATATTTGAATATGACTTTGGGGTGTGGTCATGGCGAATTTTATACAGAATCGCAATTTTTGGAATATTTCAATGAAATATTTCTCGTTCACACATTTTTTGTTGGGAAAACGCTAATACAGCGTTTATGCACATTTGTGAGCTGAACACAATGATATGCAAATCATGGTGTTATCTCACAAAATGACTCTCTAGCGCCCTCTTCAAATTTCATTTTCAAAAATTCGTACAAGACAATCGATTTGTCGTGGACTTGTGAAAAAAATCACCGGGGCCTTATTTGTGATGGGGCACAATGTGAGAAAGTCACATGACTGCAGCTTTTATGGTTTAGGAGAAAAAAAATAGGTCGAAAAAAAATTTCCATTATTATTATTCTTTTTCTTCTTCTTATTATTATTATTATTTTTGCGGGCGCTTCGAAGCCATTTTTGACCCCCTGAACGTTAACGAAAAGTCAATTTTATTGGACCCAAAATTCAAGGTTGGTGAAAAATTTAGTTTTTTAAAGTGCAAAAAAATAAATGTGTCAAAATGACTCAATAGCGCCACCTCAAAAATCAAAAAACATTACGACAATGACAGGCCTTTTTCATCGTAGACAAAAGAATTTGGTAGAACCATAGAACATGTCAAGACAAGTAAAAAATTATATTATGACCCCAACCTAAACCCTACAGGAAGTCGGCCATTGTGGGCGGAACCCATTTTTTCCAATATTTTAACTCTCACATTTGGATTTTTTACGCTGTGGATTTTCATTCAAGAAACTTGCAAATTGGTGAAAATGAACTAGACCCATGTAGAATTACAGTTTTCTACCCTGGATTTTTCTAAGTCATAAAATGTGGTGTGTGGCCAGCCTGCCAAAAAAAAAGCTATTTTTTGAAGTATTAAATCGTACGTAACTCAAACCTGCAGTGTCCTATTTCCCGGCATTAATATACATTTTGTTCAAAATCTTGATCTGAGTGCATACATATACTTTTTATAGAGGTTAGACATTACATTGCTCCCACAGCGCCCCCTTGACTTTTGAATGGGACCAAAAAAATTACTTTGTCATAAACATTTGAAACTTGGCATGGAGATGTGGCTTGACATACTGAACAAAAAAGCCAATGAGGACATACCTCTATTTGTAACTATGTTACCGTGGTAACGTCATAAATGTGTCATTGAAATGAATGGGGTTCAGAGTACTGGACTTTGTTGTCGACTAAATAGATGCTCTGCACTAATCCAACTATGACCCAAAATTCAAGGTTGGTGAAAAAATGTGTAATTTGATGTGCAAAAAAATTAATGTTTCAAAATGACTCGGTAGCGCCACCTCAAAGTTCAAAATACATTACGGCAATGACAGACCTTTTTCATGGTAGACAAATGAAATTTGGTAGAAACCATAGAACATGTCAAGACAAGTAAAAAATTATATTATGACCCCACCCTAAACCCTACAGGAAGTCGGCCATTGTGGGCGGAACCCCATTTTTTCTTAATTTTAACTCTCACGTTTGAATTTTTTACGCCATGGATTTTCATACAACAAACTTGCAAATTAGTCAAATAGAACTAGACCCATGTGGGATTAAAGACGAGACACTTGGATTTTTCTAAGTTATCAAATGTGGGTGTTTCCAGCCTTGTAAGAAAAAAGCCATTTTTTGAAGTATTAAATCGTACGTAACTCAAACATGCAACGTCCTATTTCCCGGCATTAATATACAATTTGTTCAAAATCTTGATCTGAATGCATGGACATACAATTTAAAATTTTTAGACATTATATTGCTCCACAGCGCCCCCTTGAAAATTTGAATGGGACCAAAAAAATTTTACTTTTTCAAAAACATTTGAAATTTGGCATGGACATCCCTATCACCATACTGAACAAAAAAGCCAATGGGAACATACCTCTATTTCCAAGTGTGTTGCCATGGCAACGACAGACATTTCTCATTGAAATACATGGGTTTTGGTTAAATGGGAAGAAAAAAAATATTTACTTTGTCATAAACCATTGAAATTTGGTACACATATTCCACTCATCACACTGAACAAAAAAGCCAATGAAGACATACCTCTATTCCAACCTTGCAGGTGTGAAAATGTCATAAATGCTCTCATTGGAATGAATGGAGTAGTATTACTCAGTCGCTGATTTTGGTGGGAGGGGCGATGTAAGCGGAAACGAGAAGCACGAACTCCACGGTCGCGTGAACCCCGCGGTCGCAAGGGTGGCGAGGGCCTTTATCACTGCTTGCAGTTTTAATTATTATTATTATTATTATTATTTTCCTCGCGACTACGAAGCCATTTTTGACCCCCTGAACGTTAACGAAAACTCATTTTATTGGACCCAAAATTCAAGGTTGGCGAAAAATAATTTTTATTTAAGCTTGTCAGGACAAATATTCAAAAATGACACGCTAGCGCCCCCTAACGACCCCCATTCATTTTTGGCAAAGTTTCTCATAGACAGTTGAAATTTGGAGATCCATCCATCTTTCCATCCTGAACAAAAAAGCTAATGAGAACATACCTCTATCTTCAACCATGTTACCGTGGTAACGTCATAAATGTGTCATTGAAATGAATGGGGTTCAGAGTACTGGACTTTGTTGTCGACTAAATAGATGCTCTGCACTAATCCAACTATGACCTAAAACTCAAAATAGATGAAAGATTTATTATTTTAATGTTGAAAAAAATTAACAGTTCAAAATGACTCCACAGCGCCACCTAAACAATCAAAATACATTACGTCAATGACAGACCTTTTCCATTGTAGACAAATGAAATTGGTACAAACATAGAACATGTCAAGACAAGTAAAAAAATATATTATGACCCCACCCTAAACCCTACAGGAAGTCGGCCATTGTGGGACGAACCCGATTTTTTCAATATTTTAACTCTCACGTTTGAATTTTTCACGCCCTGGATTTTCACTCAGGAAACTTGGAAATTGGTCAAAGTGAACTAGACCCATGTGGAATTATAGCCAACTCTCTTGGATTTTTCTACATCATAAAATGTGGGCGTGGCCAGCCTGCCAAGAAAAAAAGCAATTTTTTTGAAGTTTTTAAAATGCGTGTAACTCAGACATGCAGGGTCCCATTTCCCGGCATTAATATACGTTTTGTTCAAAATGTTGATTTGAACGCACCGACATACAATTTACATAAGTCCGACTTTACATTGCTCCACAGCGCCCCCTTGAACTTTTGAATGGGACCAAAAAAATTACTTTCTCATAAACATTTGAAATTTGACATGGACATCTAGCTAAACATCCTGAACAAAAAAGCCAATGACAACATACCTCTATTTGTAACTATGTTACCGTGGTAACGTAATAAATGCGTCATTGAAATGAATGGGGTTCAGAGTACTGGACTTTGTTGTCGACTAAATAGATGCTCTGCACTAATCCAACAATGACCTAAAATTCAAGGTTGGTGAAAAAAAATGTGTAATTTGATGTGCAAAAAAATTAATGTTTCAAAATGACTCAGTAGCGCCACCTCAAAGTTCAAAATACATTACGGCAATGACAGACCTTTTTCATCGTAGACAAATTAATTTTGTACAAAACATAGAACATGTCAAGACAAGTAAAAAATTATATTATGACCCCACCCTAAACCCTACAGGAAGTCGGCCATTGTGGGCGGAACCCCATTTTTTAAAAAATTTAAACGTTCACGTTTGGATTTTTTACGCTGTGGATTTTCATTCAACAAACTTGCAAATGGTCAAATTGAACTAGACCCATGTGGGATTCCAGTCTCCTACCTTGGATTTTTTCTACGTCATAAATTGTGTGCGTGGCCAGCCTGCCAAAAAAAAGCTCTTTTTTAAAATATTAAATCGTACGTAACTCAAACATGCAGTGTCCTATTTCCCGGCATTAATATACGATTTGTTCAAAATCTTGTTCTGAATGCATGGACATACAATTAAAAATTTTTAAACATTATATTGCTCCACAGCGCCCCCTTGAAAATTGAAATGGGACCAAAAAAATTTTACTTTTCAAAAACATTTGAAAAATTTGGCATGGACATCCCCTATCCCCATACTGAACAAAAAAGCCAATGAGAACATACCTCTATTTGCAACTATGTTACCGTGGTAACGTCATAAATGTGTCATTGAAATGAATGGGGTTCAGAGTACTGGACTTAGTTTAAGACTAAATAGATGCTCTGCACTAATCCAACTATGACCCAAATGTCAAGGTTGGTGAAAAAATTTGTGTTTTGATGTGGAAAAAAATTAATGTTTCAAAATGACTCAATAGCGCCACCTCAAAGTTCAAAATACATTACGGCAATGAGAGACCTTTTTCATCGTAGACAAATGAAATTTGGTAGAACCATAGAACATGTCAAGACAAGTAAAAAATGATATTATGACCCCACCCTAAACCCTACAGGAAGTCGGCCATTGTGGGCGGAACCCCATTTTTTGAAATTTTAACTGTCACGTTTGGATTTTTTACACCATGGATTTTCATTCAACAAACTTGAAAATTTGACAAAATGAACTAGGCCCATGTGGGATTAAAGCCGACTCACTTGGATTTTTCAACGTCATAAAATGTGGGTGTGGGCAACATGCAAAGAAAAACTGTGTTTTTTCAAGTATTAAATTGCACCTAACTCAAACATGCAGTGTCCTGTTAACCGGCCTTAATATACATTTTGGTCACAATATTTATCTGAATGTCATGATGTACAGTTTACATAGATGAGACAATCCATTACTCCACAGCGCCCCCTTGAAATTTTGAATGGGACTCAAAAAAATTTACTTTGTCAAAAACATTTGAAATTTCACATGGACATCCCTATCTCCATACTGAACAAAAAAGCCAATGAGAACATACCTCTAGTTGCAAGTGTGTTGCCATGGCAACGACCAACATTTCTCATTGAAATACATGGGTTTTGGTTAACTGGGGTGAAAAAAAAAACTTTGTCATAGACCATCGAAATTTGGTACACATATTCCACTCTTCATACTGAACAAAAAAGCCAATGAAGACATACCTCTATTTCGAACCGTGCAGGTGTGAAAATGTCATAAATGCTCTCATTGGAATGAATGGAGTAGTATTACTCAATCGCTGTTTTTGGTGGGAGGGGCGGTGTAAGCGGGAATGAGAGGCGCGAACTCCACGGTCGCGTGAACCCCGCGGTCGCAAGGGTGGCGAGGGCCTTTATCACTGCTTGCAGTTTTAATTATTATTATTATTATTATACTTGCGACTTCGAAGCCATTTTTGACCCCCTGAACGTTAGTGAAAACTAAATTTCATTGGACCCAAAATTCAAGGTTGGTGAAAAATTAATTATTTTTATGGGCAAAAAAATTAATATTTCAAAATGGCTCAGTAGCGCCACCTCAAAAATCAAAAAACATTACGGCAATGACAGGCCTTTTTCATCGTAGACAAATAAAATTTGGTACAACCATAGAACATGTCAAGACAAGTAAAAAATTATATTATGACCCCACCCTAAACCCTACAGGAAGTCGGCCATTGTGGGCGGAACCCCATTTTTTCACAATTTCAACTCTCACGTTTGGATTTTTTACGCTGTGGATTTTCATTCAAGAAAATTGCAAATTGGTGAAAATAAACTAGACCCATGTGGGATTAGAGCCAACTATCTTGATTTTTTCAACATCATAAAATGTGGGCGTGGCCAGCCTGCAAAGAAAAAAAGCCATTTTTTCAAGTATTAAATTGTACGTAACTCAAACATGCAGCGTCCTATTTCCCGGCATTAATATACAATTTGTTCAAAATCTTGATTTGAATGCATAGATATACAGTTAAAAATTTTTAGACATTAAATTGCTCCACAGCGCCCCCTTGAACTTTTGAATGGGACCCAAAAAATTACTTTGTCAAAAAATTTTGCAATTTGGTATGGACATTTCTATCCCCATACTGAACAAAAAAGCCAATGAGAACATACCTCTATTTGCAATAGTGTTGCCATGGCAACGACCGAAACCTCTCATTGAAATACATTGATTTTGGTTAACTGGGATGAAATTTTTTTACTTTGTCATAGGCCATTCAAATTTAGTACACATATTCCACTCATCATACTGAACAAAAAAGCCAATGAGAACATACCTCTATTTGTAACTATGTTACCACGGTAACGTCATAAATGTGTCATTGAAATGAATGGGGTTCAGAGTACTGGATTTTGCTGTCGACTAAATAGATGCTCTGCACTAATCCAACTATGACCCAAAATTCAAGGTTGGTGAAAAAATTGATATTTTGATGTGCAAAAAAATTAATGTTTCAAAATGACTCGGTAGCGCCACCTCAAAGTTCAAAATACATTACGGCAATGACAGACCTTTTTCATCGTAGACAAATGAAATTTGGTAGAACATAGAACATGTCAAGACAAGTCAAAAAATTATATTATGACCCCACCCTAAACCCTACAGGAAGTCGGCCATTGTGGGCGGAACCCAATTTTTTTGAAATTTTAACTCTCACGTTTGGATTTTTTACGCCATGGATTTTCATTCAAGAAACTTACAAATTGGTCAAAATCAACTAGGGCCATGTGTGATTGTAGACGACTGTCTTGGATTTTTCAACGTCATAAAATGTGGGTGTGGCCAACATGCAAAGAAAAACGGCGCTTTTTCAAGTATTACATTGCACCTAACGCAAACATGCAGTGTCCTGTTAACCGGCATTAATATACATTTTGGTCACAATGTTGATCTGAACCTAATGATATACAATTTTACATAACTGAGACAATCCATTGCTCCACAGCGCCCCCTGGAAATTTTGAATGGGACCCAAAAAATTTTACGTTGTCAAAAACATTTGAAATTTGGCATGGACATCCCTATCCCCACACTGAACAAAAAAGCCAAAGAGAACATACCTGTATTTGCAAGTGTGTTGCCATGGCAACGACCGACATTTCTCATTGAAATACATGGGTTTTGGTTAACTGGGATGAAAAAAAAAAACTTTGTCATAGACCATCGAAATTTGGTACACATATTCCACTCATCACACTGAACAAAAAAAGCCAATGAAGACATACCTCTATTTCCAGCCGTGCAGGTGTGAAAATGTCATAAATGCTCTCAGTGGAATGAATGGAGTAGTATTACTCAATCGCTGTTTTTGGTGGAGGGGCGATGTAAGCGGGAACGAGAGAGGCGCGAACTCCACGGTGGCGTGTACCCCGCGGTTGCAAGGGTGGCGAGGGCCTTTATCACTGCTTGCAGTTTTAATTATTATTATTATTATTATTATTATACTTGCGACTTCGAAGCCATTTTTGACCCCCTGAACATTAATGAAAACTAAATTTGATTGGACCCAAAATTCAAGGTTGGTGAAAAATTAATTATTTTTTTTGGGCAAAAAAATTAATGCTTCAAATGACTCAGTAGCGCCACCTCAAAAATCAAAATACATTACGGCAATGACAGACCTTTTTCATCGTAGACAAATGAAATTTGGAGAACCATAGAACATGTCAAGACAAGTAAAAAATTATATTATGACCCCACCCTAAACCCCACAGGAAGTCGGCCATTGTGGGCGGAACCCAATTTTTTTCCAAATTTTAAAATGTCACTTTTGAATTTTTTACGCCATGGATTTTCATTCTAGAAACTTGGAAATTGGTCAAATAAAACTACAGCCATATGGGATTAAAGGTGTTTGTCTTGGACTTTTTTATGTCATAAAATGTGGGTGTGGCCAGCCTGCCAAGAAAAAAGCCATTTTTTTAAGTTTTAAATTGCGAATAATTGAGACATGCAGCGTCCCATTTCCCGGCATTAATATACGTTTTGTTGAAAATGTTGATCTGAACGCAACAACATACAATTTACATACATCAGACATTACATTGCTCCACAGCGCCCCCTTGAACTTTTGAATGGGACCAAAAAATTACTTTGTCAAAAACATTTGAAATTTGGCATGGACATCTGGCTTCACATACTGAACAAAAAAGCCAATGAGAACATACCTCTATTTGTAACTATGTTACCGTGGTAACGTCATAAATGTGCCATTGAAATGAATGGGGTTCAGAGTACTGGACTTTGTTGTCGACTAAATAGATGCTCTGCACTAATCCAACTATGACCCAAAACTCAAGGTGGGTGAAAAAAAGTGTATTTTGATGTGCAAAAAAAATTAATGTTTCAAAATGACTCTATAGCGCCACCTCAAAGTTCAAAATACATTACGGCAATGACAGACCTTTTTCATCGTAGACAAATGAAATTTGGTAGAACCATAGAACATAGTCAAGACAAGTAAAAAATTATATTATGACCCCACCCTAAACCCTACAGGAAGTCGGCCATTGTGGGCGGAACACAATTTTTTCTTAATTTTAACTCTCACGTTTGAATTTTTTACGCCATGGATTTTCATACAACAAACTTGCAAATTAGTCAAATAGAACTAGACCCATGTGGGATTAAAGACGAGACACTTGGATTTTTTCTAAGTTATAAAATGTGGGTGTGGCCCAGCCTTGTAAAAAAAAAGGCATTTTTTGAAGTATTAAATCGTACGTAACTCAAACATGCAGCGTCCTATTTCCCGGCATTAATATACGATTTGTTCAAAATCTTGATCTGAATGCATAGACATACAATTTTAAAATTTTTAGACATTATATTGCTCCACAGCGCCCCCCTTGAAAATTTGAATGGGACCAAAAAAATTTACTTTTTTCAAAAACATTTGAAATTTGGCATGGACATCCCTATCACCATACTGAACAGAAAAGCCAATGGGAACATACCTCTATTTCCAAGTGTGTTGCCATGGCAACGACCGACATTTCTCATTGAAATACATGGGTTTTGGTTAAATGGGAAGAAAAAAATATTTACTTTGTCATAAACCATTGAAATTTGGTACACATATTCCACTCATCACACTGAACAAAAAAAGCCAATGAAGACATACCTCTATTTCCAACCGTGCAGGTGTGAAAATGTCATAAATGCTCTCATTGGAATGAATGGAGTAGTATTACTCAGTCGCTGTTTTTGGTGGGAGGGGCGATGTAAGCAGGAACGAGAGCCGCGAACTCCGCGGTGGCGTGTACCCCGCGGGTCGCAAGGGTGGCGAGGGCCTTTATCACTGCTTGCAGTTTTAATTCTTATTCTTATTAGGCCCGAGCCGGAGACAACGTCCCGGCGAGGGACTCATTAAAACCGCGTCCGAAACGGGGAAAATGGCAAAAATCAAGTGGTTAACACGCCCCCGACATGCCAGTGAGCGGTGTCAAAAATTAGAACTCGCCAAGCTCTAATTGTCACCGAAGACCCCCGAAAAAAAATAACTCAAGATGACTCGATAGCGCCACCTCAAACTTTGATTTTCATTGGGCCTATGGGAGCCCGACTCGGAAAAAAAAGTCGACTGAAAAATCTGAGACTCGCATCAAAAAATAGAACATGTCGGGACATGACAAAAATGATATTATGGCCCCGCCCTAAAATGTACAGGAAGTCGCCCATATTGGATCAAACCCGGTGATGACAAAAGCGCACACCTCACATTCAGGACATCTCCTCGCACAGTTTTCATCACAAACACTTCAAATTTGGCCAAAACCCACTAAACCATGTGAGATTAAAGATCATCAATTATATTTGAATATGACTTTGGGTGTGGTCATGGCGAATTTTATACAGAATCGCAATTTTTGAATATTTCGATAAAATATTTCTCATTCACACATTTTTTGTTGGGAAAAACGCTAATACAGCGTTTATGCACATTTGTGAGCTGAACACAATGATATGTAAATCATGGCTTTATCTCACAAAATGGCTCTCTAGCGCCCTCTTCAAATTTCATTTTCAAAAATTCGTAGCAGACAATCGATTTGTCGTAGACTTGTGAAAAAATTCACAGGGGCCTTATTTGTGATGGGGCACAATGTGAGAAAGTCACATGACTGTAGCTTTTATGGTTTAGGAGGAAAAAAAAAAGGGGAAAAAATGAGTTTCCCATTATTATTATTATTCTTATTCTTATTTTCCTCGCGACAATGACTCAATTTTTGACCCCTTGAACGATAACGAAAACTCAATTTTATTGGACCCAAAATTGAAGACTGGTGAAAATTTATGATTTTCATGGGAAAAAAAAATTACACTTTTAAAATGACTCAATAGCGCCACCTCAAAAATCAAAATACATTACGGCAATGAGAGACCTTTTTCATCGTAGACAAATGAAATTTAGTAGAACCATAGAACATGTGAAGACAAGTAGAAAATTATATTATGACCCCACCCTAAACCCTACAGGAAGTCGGCCATTGTGGGCGGAACCCACTTTTTTCTCTATTTTAACTCTCACGTTTCAATTTTTTACGCCATGGATTTTCATTCACCAAACTTGGAAATTGGTCAAAATGAACTAGACCCATGTGGGAGTAAAGGCGACTCACTTGGATTTTTCTGAGTCATAAAATGTGGGTGTGGTCAGCCTGCAAAAAAAAAAGCCATTTTTTAAAGTTTAAAATGCGAATAACTGAGACATGCAGCGTCCTATTTCCCGGCATTAATATACGTTTTGTTCAAAATGTTGATCTGAGTGCATAGATATAACATTTACACAAGTCAGACATTACATTGCTCCACAGCGCCCCCTTGAACTTTTGAATGGGACCAAAAAAATTACTTTGTCATAAAGATTTGAAATTTGACATGGACATGTGGCTTGACATACTGAACAAAAAAGCCAATGAGACATACCTCTATTTGTAACTATGTCACCATGGTAACGTCATATATGTGTCATTGAAATGAATGGGGTTCAGAGTACTGGACTTTGTTGTCGACTAAATAGATGCTCTGCACTACTCCAACTATGACCTGAAATTCAAGGTTGGTGAAAAAATGTGTAATTTGATGTGCAAAAAAATTAATGTTTCAAAATGACTCAGTAGCGCCACCTCAAAGTTCAAAATACATTACGTCAATGACAGACCTTTTTCATCGTAGACAAATGAAATTTGGTAGAACCATAGAACATGTCAAGACAAGTAAAAAATTATATTATGACCCCACCCTAAACCCGACAGGAAAGTCGGCCATTGTGGGCGGAACCCTATTTTTTTGAAATTTTAAATCTCACGTTTGGATTTTTTACGCTGTGGATTTTCATTCAAAATATGTGAAAATTGGTCAAAATAAACTAGACCCATGTGGGATTAAAGACAACTCTCTTGGATTTTTTTAAGTCATAAAATGTGGGCGTGGTCAGCCTGCCAAGAAAAAAGCAGTATTTGAAAGTATTAAATGGTACGTAACTCAAACATGCAGTGTCTTATTTCCCGGCATTAATATACGTTTTGTATACAATGTTAAACTGAACGCAACGACATACAATTTACATAAATCGGACGTTACATTGCTCCACAGCGCCCCCTTGAACTTTTGAATTGGACTAAAAAAAATTACTTTTTCAAAAACATTTGAAATTTGGCATGTACATCCCTATCACCATACTGAACAAAAAAGCCAATGGGAACATACCTCTATTTCCAAGTGTGTTGCCATGGCAACGACCGACATTTCTCATTGAAATACATGGGTTTTGGTTAAATGGGAAGAAAAAATATTTACTTTGTCATAAACCATTGAAATTTGGTACACATATTCCACTCATCACACTGAACAAAAAAGCCAATGAAGACATACCTCTATTTCCAACCGTGCAGGTGTGAAAATGTCATAAATGCTCTCATTGGAATGAATGGAGTAGTATTACTCAGTCGCTGATTTTGGTGGGAGGGGCGATGTAAGTGGGAACGAGAGACGCGAACTCCGCGGTGGCGTGTACCCCGCGGTCGCAAGGGGTGGCGAGGGCCTTTATCACTGCTTGCAGTTTTAATTAGGCCCGAGCCGGAGACAGCGTCCCGGCGAGGGACTCATTAAAACCGCGTCCGAAACGGGGAAAATGGCAAAAATCAAGTGGTTAACACGCCCCGACGTGCCAGTGAGTGGTGTCAAAAATTAGAACTCGCCAAGCTCTAATTGTCACCGAAGACCGCGAAAAAAAATAACGAAAGACGACTCGGTAGCGCCACCTCAAACTTTGATTTTCATGGGGCCTATGGGAGCCCGACTCGGAAAAAAGTCGACTGAAAAATCTGAGACTCGCATCAAAAAATAGAACATGTCGGGACATGACAAAAATGATATTATGGCCCCGCCCTAAAATTTACAGGGAGTCGGCCATATTGGATCAAACCCGGTGATGACAAAAGCGCACACCCTCACATTCAGGACATCTCCTCGCACAGTTTTCATCACAAACACTTCAAATTTGGTCAAAACCCACTAAACCCATGTGCGATTAAAGATCATCAATTATATTTGAATATGACTTTGGGTGTGTGGTCATGGTGAATTTTATACAAAATCGTAAATTTTGGAATATTTCAATAAAATATTTCTCTTTCACACATTTTTCGTTGGGAAAACGCTAATACAGCGTTTATGCACATTTGTGAGCTGAACACAATGATATGCAAATCATGGTTCTATCTCACAAATTGACTCTCTAGCGCCCTCTTCAAATTTCATTTTCAAAAATTCGTAGCAGACAAGTGATTTTCGTCGTGGACTTGTGAAAATATTCACAGGGGCCTTATTTGTGATGGGGCACAATGTGAGAAAGTCACATGACTGTAGCTTTTATGGTTTAGGAGAAAAAAAGGGGAAAAAATGAGTTTCCATTATTATTATATTATTATTATTATTATTATTCTTATTTTGGTTGCCAAATTGACGCCATTTTTGACCCCCTAAACGTAAAAAAAAAATGTCCATTTATTGGACCCAAAATTCAAGGTTGGTGAAAAATTAATTATTTTTATGGGCAAAAAAATTAATGTATCAAAATGACTCAACAGCGCCACCTCAAAAATCAAAAAAACATTACGGCAATGACAGGCTTTTTCATCGTAGACAAATGAAATTTGGTAGAATCATAGAACATGTCAAGACAAGTAAAAAATTATATTATGACCCCACCCTAAACCCTACAGGAAGTCGGCCATTGTGGGCGGAACCCCATTTTTTTGAAATTTTAACTCTCACGTTTGGATTTTTTACGCTGTGGATTTTCATTCAGGAAACTTGGAAATTGGTGAAAATGAACTAGACCCATGTGGGATTACAGTCTCCTACCTTGGATTTTTCTACGTCATAAATTGTGTGCGTGGCCAGCCTGCCAAAAAAAAAAGCTCTTTTTTAAAGTATTAAATCGTACGTAACTCAAAACATGCAGTGTCCTATTTCCCGGCATTAATATACATTTTGTTCAAAATCTTGATCTGAGTGCATACATATACAATTTACATAGGGTTAGACATTACATTGCTCCACAGCGCCCCCTTGAACTTTTGAATGGGACCAAAAAAAAATTACTTTGTCATAAACATTTGAAATTTGACAGGGACATGTGGCTTGACATACTGAACAAAAAAGCCAATGAGAACATACCTCTATTTGTAACTATGTTACCGTGGGTAACCGTGGAAATGGTCAGAAATGTCTCATTGAAATGAATGGGGTTCAGAGTACTGGACTTTGTTGTCGACTAAATAGATGCTCTGCACTAATCCAACTATGACCCAAAATTCAAGATTGGTGAACAAATGTGTAATTTGATGTGCAAAAAAATTAATGTTTCAAAATGACTCAGTAGCGCCACCTCAAAGTTCAAGATACATTACGGCAATGAGAGAGACCTTTTTCATCGTAGACAAATGAAATTTGGTACAATCATAGAACATGTCAAGACAAGTAAAAAATTGTATTATGACCCCACCCTAAACCCTACAGGAAGTCGGCCATTGTGGGCGGAACCCCATTTTTTTTTCAAATTTTAACTCTCACGTTTGGATTTTTTACGCCATGGATTTTCATTCAACAAACTTGCAAATTGGTCAAATTGAACTAGACCCATGTGGGATTAAAGACGAGTCACTTGGATTTTTCTAACTCATAAATTGTGGGTGTGGCCAGCCTGCCAAGAAAAAAGCCATTTTTTGAAGTATTAAATCCTACGTTACTCAAACATGCAGTGTTCTATTTCCCGGCATTATATACGATTTGTTCAAAATCTTGTTCTGAATGCATGGACATACAATGAAAAATTTTTAAACATTATATTGCTCCACAGCGCCCCCTTGAAAATTTGAATGGGACCAAAAAAATTTTACTTTTTCAAAAACATTTGAAATTTGGCATGGACATCCCTATCCCCATACTGAACAAAAAAGCCAATGGGAACATACCTCTATTTGCAACTATGTTACCGTGGTAACGTCATAAATGTGTCATTGAAATGAATGGGGTTCAGAGTACTGGACTTTGTTGTCGACTAAATAGATGCTCTGCACTAATCCAACTATGACCCAAATGTCAAGGTGGGTGAAAAATGTGTATTTTGATGTGGAAAAAAATTAATGTTTCAAAATGACTCAATAGCGCCACCTCAAAGTCAAAAATACATTACAGCAATGAGAGACCTTTTTCATCGTAGACACATGAAATTTGGTAGAACCATAGAACATGTCAAGACAAGTAAAAAATTATATTATGACCCCACCCTAAACCCTACAGGAAGTCGGCCATTGTGGGTGGAACCCCATTTTTTGGAAATTTTAACTCTCACATTTGAATTTTTTACGCAATGGATTTTCATTCTAGAAACTTGGAAAATTGGTCAAAATGAAATAGACCCATGTGGGATTTGAGGCCAATGTCTTGATTTTTTTTATGTTATAAAATGTGGGCGTGGTCAGCCTGCTAGAAAAAAAGCCCTTTTTTGACATTTTAAATTGCGCATAACACAAAAATGCAGGGTCCTATTTTCCGGCATTAATATACGTTTTGTTCAAAAGGTGAAACTGAATGCAACGACATACAATTTAAATAAGTCAGACATTACATTGCTCCACAGCGCCCCCTTGAACTTTTTGAATGAGACTGACTGAAAAAAATTACTTTGTCATAAACATTTTGAAATTTGACATGGACATCTGGCTTGATATACTGAACAAAAAAGCCAATAAGAACATACCTCTATCTACAACTATGTTACCGTGGTATTATCATAAATGTGTCATTGAAATGAATGGGGTCAGAGAGTACTGGACTTTGTTGTCGACTAAATAGATGCTCTGCACTAATCCAACTATGACCTAAAATTCAAGGTTGGCGAAAAATGTTGTATTTTGATGTGGAAAAAAAAATTAATGTTTCAAAATGACTCCATAGCGCCACCTCAAATTTCAAAATACATTACGGCAATGAGAGACCTTTTCATCGTAGACAAATGAAAATTTGGTAGAACCATAGAACATGTCAAGACAAGTAAAAAATTATATTATGACCCCACCCTAAACCCTACAGGAAGTCGGCCATTGTGGGCGGAACACAATATTTTGAAATTTTAACTCTCACATTTGGATTTTTTACGCCATGGATTTTCATTCAACAAACTTGCAAATTGGTCTAAATAAACTAGACCCATGTGGGATGAAAGGCAACTCACTTGGATTTTTCTAAGTCATAAAATGTGGGCGTGGCCAACATGCGAAGAAAAAACTGCGTTTTTTGAAGTATTGAATTGCACCTAAACTCAAACATGCAGTGTCCTGTTAACCGGCATTAATATATATTTTGGTCACATTGTTCATCTGAATGTCATGATATACAGTTTGCATAGCTGAGACAATCCATTGCCCCCTTGAAATTTTGAATTGAACCCAAAAAATTTACTTTTTTCAAAAACATTTGAAATTTGGCATGGACATCCCTATTCCCATACTGAACAAAAACGCCAATGAGAACATACCTCTATTTGCAAGTGCGTTGCCACGGCAACGACCGACATTTCTCATTGAAATACATGGGTTTTGGTTAAATGGGATGAAAAAAAATCACTTTGTCATAGATCATCAAAATTTGGTACACATATTCCACTCATCATAATGAACAAAAAAGCCAACGAAGACATACCTCTATTTCCAACCGTGTGTAGGCGTGAAAATGTCATAAATGCTCTCATTGGAATGAATGGAGTAGTATTACTCAGTCGCTGTTTTTTTGGTGGGAGGGGCGATGTAAGCGGGAACAAGAGGCGCGAACTCCGCGGTGGCATGTACCCCGCGGTCGCAAGGGTGGCGAGGGCCTTTATCACTGCTTGCAGTTTTAATTATTCTTATTCTATTTTAGTCGCGACTTCAAATCCATTTTTGACCCCCTGAACGTTAACGAAAACTCAATTTTATTGTACCCAAATTCAAGGTTGGTGAAAAATTAATTATTTTGATGGCCACAAAAATTAATATTTCAAAATGACTCATTAGCGCCACCTCAAAAATCAAAAAAAACATTACGGCAATGACGGACCTTTTTCATCGTAGACAAATGAAATTTGGTAGAACCATAGAACATTTCAAGACAAGTAAAAAATTATATTATGACCCCACCCTAAACCCTACAGGAAGTCGGCCATTGTGGGCGGAACCCCATTTTTTTGAAATTTTAACTCTCACGTTTGGATTTTTTACGCGGTGAATTTTCTTTCCAAAAACTTGCAAATTGGGCAAAATGAACTAGGCCCATGTGGGATTAAAGGCGACTCACTTGGATTTTTCTAAGTCATAAATTGTGGGTGTGGCCAGCCTGCAAAGAAAAAAGCACTTTTTTGAAGTATTAAATCGTACGTAACTCAAACATGCAGTGTCCTATTTCCCGGCATTAATATACATTTTGTTCAAAATCTTGATCTTAATTCATAGATATACAATTAAAAATTTTTAGACATTACATTGCTCCACAGCGCCCCCTTGAACTTTTGAATGGGACCAAAAAATTTACTTTGTCCTAAACATTTGAAAATTTGACAGGGGAATGTGGCTTCATATACTGAACAAAAAGCCAATGAGAACATACCTCTATTTGTAACTATGTTACCGTGGTAACCGTGGAAATGGTCATAAATGTGCCATTGAAATGAATGGGGTTCAGAGTACTGGACTTTGTTGTCGACTAAATAGATGCTCTGCACTAATCCAACTATGACCCAAAATTCAAGGTTGGTGAAAAAATGTGTATTTTGATATGCAAAAAAAATTAATGTTTTAAAATGACTCAGTTAGCGCCACCTCAAACTTCAAAATACATTACGTCAATGAGAGACGTTTTTCATCGTAGACAAATGAAATTTGGTAGAACCATAGAACATGTCAAGACAAGTAAAAAATTATATTATGACCCCACCCTAAACCCTACAGGAAGTCGGCCATTGTGGGCAGAAGCCCATTTTTTTGAAATTTTAACTCTCACGTTTGGATTTTTTACGCCATGGATTTTTCATCCAACAAACTTGCAAATTGGTCAAAATAAACTAGGCCCATGTGGGATTAAAGGCGACTCACTTGGATTTTTCTAAGTCATAAATTGTGGGTGTGGCCAGCATGCAAAGAAAAACAGCATTTTTTGAAGTATTGAATTGCAACTAACTAAAAAATGCAGTGTCCTGTCAAACGGCATTAATATACATTTTTGGTCACAATCTTAATATAAACCTAATGATATACAGTTTACATCGCTGAGATAATCCATTGCTCCACAGCGCCCCCCTTGAAATTTTGAATGGGACCCAAAAAATTTAACTTTTTCAAAAATATTTGAAATTTGGCATGGACATCCCTATCCCCATACTGAACAAAAAAGCCAATGAGAACATACTTCTATTTGCAAGTGTGTTGCCATGGCAACGACCAACATTTTTCATTGAAATACATGGGTTTTGGTTAACTGGGATGAAAAAAAAATACTTTGTCATAGACCATCGAAATTTGGTACATATATTCCACTCATCATACTGAACAAATAAGCCAAAGAAGACATACCTCTATTTCCAACCGTGCAGGTGTGAAAATGTCATAACTGCTCTCATTGGAATGAATGGAGTAGTATTACTCAGTCGCTGATTTTGGTGGGAGGGGCGATGTAAGCGGGAAAGAGAAGCGCGAACTCTGCGGTCGCATGAACCCCGCGGTCGCAAGGGGTGGCGAGGGCCTTTATCACTGCTTGCAGTTTTAATTATTATTATTATTATTATTTTCCTCGCGACTACGAAGCCATTTTTGACCCCCTGAACGTTAACGAAAACTCCATTTTATTTGACCCAAAATTCAAGGTTGGCGAAAAATAATTTTTATTTAAGCTTGTCAGGACAAATATTCAAAAATGACACGCCAGCGCCCCCTAACAACCCCCATTCATTTTTTGGCAAAGTTTCTCATAGACAGTTGAAATTTGGTAGATCCATCCATCTTTCCATCCTGAACAAAAAAGCCAATGACAACATACCTCTATTTGCAACTATGTTACCGTGGTAACGTCATAAATGTGTCATTGAAATGAATGGGGTTCAGAGTACTGGACTTTGTTGTCGACTAAATAGATGCTCTGCACTAATCCAACTATGACCTAAAAGTCAAAATAGATGAAAAATTTTATTATTTTAATGTTGAAAAAAATTTACATTTCAAAATGACTCAATAGCGCCACCTCAAAGTTCAAAATACATTACGTCAATGACAGACCTTTTCCATCGTAGACAAATGAAATTTGGTAGAACCATAGAACATGTCAAGACAAGTAAAAAATTATATTATGACCCCACCCTAAACCCTACAGGAAGTCGGCCATTGTGGGCGGAACCCCATTTTTTCGTAATTTTAACTCTCACGTTTGAATTTTTCACGCCATGGATTTTCATTCTAGAAACTTGGAAATTGGTCAAAATAAACTACACCCATGTGGGATTAAAGGTAACTGTCTTGAATTTTTTTTATTTCATACAATGTGGGTGTGGCCAACATGCAAAAGAAAAAAGCAATTTTTTGAAGTTTTAAATTGCGAAATAACCGAGTCATGCAGCATCCCATTTCCCGGCATTAATATACGTTTTGTTCAAAATGTTGATCTGAATGCATAGATATACAATTTACATAAGTCAGACATTACATTGCTCCACAGCGCCCCCTTGAACTTTTGAATGGGACCAAAAAAATTACTTTGTCAAAAACATTTGAAATTTAACATGGTCATCTGTCTTGACATACTGAACAAAAAAGCCAATGAGAACATACCTCTATTTGTAACTATGTTACCGTGGTAACGTCATAAATGTCTCATTGAAATGAATGGGGTTCAGAGTACTGGACTTTGTTGTCGACTAAATAGATGCTCTGCACTACTCCAACTATGACCTGAAATTCAAGGTTGGTGAAATATGTATTATTTTGACATTTAAAAAATTTAATGTTGCAAAATGACTCAGTGGCGCCACCTCAAAGTTCAAAATACATTATGGCAATGAGAGACCTTTTTCATCGTAGACAAATGAAATTCGGTAGAACCATAGAACATGTCAAGACAAGTAAAAAATTATATTATGACCCCACCCTAAACCCTACAGGAAGTCGGCCATTGTGGGCGGAACCCCATTTTTTTGAAATTTTAACTCTCACGTTTAGATTTTTTACACCATGGATTTTCATTCAAGAAACTTGAAAATTGGTGAAAAGGAACTAGGCCCATGTGGGATTATAGCCGACTCTCTTGGATTTTTCAACGTTATAAAATGTGGGCGTGGCCAACATACACAGAAAAATGGCGTTTTTTGAAGTATTACATTGCACCTAACTCAAACATGCAGTGTCCTGTTAACCGGCATTAATATACATTTTGGTCACAATGTTCATCTGAACCTAATGATATACAGTTTACATAGCTGAGATCATCCATTGCTCCACAGCGCCCCCTTGAATATTTGAATGGGACCCAAAAAATTTTACTTTGTCAAAAACATTTGAAATTTGGCATGGACATCCCTATACCCATCCTGAACAAAAAGGCCAATGAGAACATACCTCTATTTGCAAGTGTGTTGCCATGGCAACAAAAGACATTTCTCATTGAAATACATGGGTTTTTGGTTGACTGGGATGACAAAAATGTACTTTGTCATAGACCATTCAATTTGCTACACATATTCCACTCATCTTACTGAACAAAAAAGCCAATGAAGACATACCTCTATTTCCAACCGTGGAGGTGTGAAAATGTCATAAATGCTCTCATTAGAATGAATGGAGTAGTATTACTCAGTTGCTGTTTTTGGTGGGAGGGGTGATGTAAGCGGGAACGAGAAGCGCGAACTCCGCGGTGGCGTGTACCCCGCGGTCGCAAAGGGTGGCGAGGGCCTTTATCACTGCTTGCAGTTTTAATTAGGCCCGAGCCGGAGACAACGTCCCGGCGAGGGACTCATTAAAAAACGCGTCCGAAACGGGGAAAATGGCAAAAATCAAGTGGTAAAACACGCCCCGACATGCCAGTGAGTGGTGTCAAAAATTAGAACTCGCCAAGCTCTAATTGTCACCGAAGACCCGCGAAAAAAAATAACGAAAGACGACTCGGTAGCGCCACCTCAAACTTTGATTTTCATTGGGCCTATGGGAGCCCGAGTCGGAAAAAAGTCGACGTAAAAATCTGAAACTCGCATCAAAAAATAGAACATGTCGGGACATGACAAAAATGATATTATGGCCCCCGCCCTAAATGTACAGGAAGTCGGCCATATTGGATCAAACCCGGTGATGACAAAAGCGCACACCCTCACATTCAGGGACATCTCCTCGCACAGTTTTCATCACAAACACTTCAAATTTGGCCAAAACCCACTAAACCCATGTGAGATTAAAGATCATCAATTATATTTGAATATGACTTTGGGTGTGGTCATGAGGAATTTTATACAAAATTGCAATTTTTTTGGAATATTTCGATAAAATATTTCTCGTTTCACACATTTTTTGTTGGGAAAACGCTAATACAGCGTTTATGCACATTTGTGAGCTGAACGCAATGATATGCAAATCATGGCACTATCTTACAAATTGACTCTCTAGCGCCCTCTTTTCAAATTTCATTTTCAAAAATTCGTAGCAGACAAGTGATTTGTCGTGGACTTGTGAAAAAATTCACAGTGGCCTTATTTGTGATGGGGGCACAATGTGAGAAAGTCACATCACTGTAGCTTTTGTGGTTTAGGAGAAAAAAAAAGGGGAAAAAAATGAGTTTCCATTATTATTATTATTATTCTTATTATTTTGGTTGCCAAATTGAAGCCATTTTTGACCCCCTGAACGTTTAACAAAAAGTCCATTTTATTGGACCCAAAATTCAAGGTTGGTGAAAAATTTATTATTTTAATGTGCAAAAAAATTCACATATCAAATTGACTCAATAGCGCCACCTCAAAAATCAAAATACATTACGCAATGACAGACCTTTTTCATCGTAGACAAATTAAATTTGGTAGAACCATAGAACATGTCAAGACAAGTAAAAAATTATATTATGACCCCACCCTAAACCCTACAGGAAGTCGGCCATTGTGGGCGGAACACCATTTTTTTTTTATTTTAACTCTCACGTTTGAATTTTTTACGCCATGGATTTTCATTCTACAAACTTGGAAATTGGTCAAAAGGAAGTAGAGCCATGTGGGATTAAAGGCGACTGTCTTGGATTTCTTTATGTCATAAAATGTGTGGGTGTGGCCAGCCTGCCACAAAAAAAAAAAACATTTTTGAAGTATTAATTGCGAATAACTGAGACATGCTGCGTCCTATTTCCCGGCATTAATATACGTTTTTGTTCAAAATCTTGATCTGAGTGCATAGATATAACATTTACATAAGTCAGTCATTACATTGCTCCACAGCGCCCCCCTTGAACTTTTGAATGGGACCAAAAAAAATTACTTGTCAAAAACATTTGAAATTTGGCATGGACATCTGGCTTAACATACTGAACAAAAAAGCCAATGAGAACATACCTCTATTTGTAACTATGTTACCGTGGTAACGTCATAAATGTGTCATTGAAATGAATGGGGTTCAGAGTACTGGACTTTGTTGTCGACTAAATAGATGCTCTGCACTAATCCAACTATGACCTAAAATTCAAGGATGGTGAACAAATGTGTAATTTGATGTGCAAAAAAAATTACTGTTTCAAAATGACTCAGTAGCGCCACCCTCAAAGTTCAAAATACATTACGGGCAATGAGAGACCTTTTTTCATCGTAGACAAATGAAATTTGAAACAATCATAGAGCATGTCAAGACAAGTAAAAAATTATATTATGACCCCACCCTAAACCCGACAGGAAGTCGGCCATTGTGGGTGGAACCCCATTTTTTTCTTAATTTTAACTCTCACGTTTGAATTTTTTTACGCCATGGATTTTCATACAACAAACTTGCAAATTAGTCAAATAGAACTAGACCCATGTGGGATTAAAGACGAGACACTTGGATTTTTCTAAGTTATAAAATGTGGGTGTGGCCAGCCTTGTGAGAAAAAAAGCCATTTTTTGAAGTATTAAATCGTACGTAAACTCAAACATGCCCGTCCTATTTCCCCGGCATTAATATACGATTTTGTTCAAAATCTTGATCTGAATGCATAGACATACAATTTAAAATGTTTAGACATTATATTGCTCCACAGCGCCCCCTTGAAAATTTGAATGGGACCAAAAAATTTTACTTTTTCAAAAACATTTGAAATTTGGCAAGGACATCTCTATCACCATACTGAACAAAAAAGCCAATGGGAACATACCTCTATTTCCAAGTGGTGTTGCCATGGCAACGACCGACATTTCTTATTTGAAATACATGGGTTTTGGATAAATGGGAAGAAAAAAATTTAATTTGTCATAAACCTTGAAATTTGGTACACATATTCCACTCATCACACTGAACAAAAAAGCCAATGAAGACATACCTCTATTTCCAACCGTTGCAGGGTGTGAAAATGTCATAAATGCTCTCATTGGAGTGAATGGAGTAGTATTACTCAGTCGCTGTTTTTGGTGGGAGGGGCGATGTAAGCGGGAACGAGAAGCGCGAACTCCACGGTCGCGTGAACACCCGCGGTCGCAAGGGTGGCGAGGGCCTTTATCACACTGCTTGCAGTTTTAATTATTATTAGTAGGCCCGAGCCGGAGACAACGTCCCGGCGAGGGACTCATTAAAACCGCGTCCGAAACGGGGGAAAATGGCAAAAAATCAAGTGGTTAACACGCCCCGACATGCCAGTGAGTGGGTGTAAAAAATTAGAACTCGCCAAGCTCTAATTGTCACCGAGAAGACCGCAAAAAAAAAAAAAAGAAAGACGACTCCGTAGCGCCACCTCAAACTTTGATTTTTCATGGGGCCTATGGGAGCCCCGACTCGGAAAAAAGTCGACCCGATAAAAATCTGAAACTCACATCAAAAATAGAACATGTCGGGACATGACAAAAATGATATTATGGCCCCGCCCTAAAATGTAACAGGAAGTCGGCCATATTGGATCAAACCGGTGACGACAAAAGCGCACACCCTCACATTCAGGACCTTCTCCTCGCACAGTTTTCATCACAAACACTTCAAATTGGCCAAAACCCACTAAACCCATGTGAGATTAAGATCATCCATTATATTTTAAATATGACTTTGGGTGGGTCATGGTGAATTTTATACAAAAATTGCAAAATTTTGGAATATTTCAATAAAATATTTCTCTTTCACACATTTTTTGTTGGGAAAACGCTAATACAAGCGTTTATGCACATTTGTGAACTGAACACAATGATATGCAAATCATGGCTTTTCATCTCACAAAATGCTCTCTAGCGCCCTCTTCAAATTTCATTTTCAAAAAATTCATAGAAGACAATCGATTTGTCGTGGACGTGTGACAAATTCACAGGGGCCTTATTTGTGATGGGGCACAATGTGAGAAAGTCACATGACTGTAGCTTTTATGGTTTAGGAGAAATAATGGGTCGAAAAATCAGTTTCCATTATTATTATTCTTCTTTCTTCTTCTTTCTTTTGGTGTGCCGAAATTGAAGCCATTTTTGACCCCCTGAACCGTTAACGAAAACTCAATTTTATTGGGACCCCCAAAATTCAAATCTGGTGAAAAATTTATGTATTTTGATGGCCACAAAAAATTATGTTTTAAAATGACTCAATAGCGCCACCTCAAAATCAAAATACATTACGGCAATGAGAGACCTTTTTCATCGTAGACAAATGAAATTTGTGTAGAACCCTAGAACATGTCAAGACAAGTAAAAAATTATATTATGAACCCCCCCTAAACCCTACAGGAAGTCGGGCCCATTGTGGGCGGAACCATATTATTTTTTTAAATTTTTTAACTCCTCACGTTTGGATTTTTTACGCCCTGGATTTTTATTCAACAAACTTGAAAATTGGTGAAAAGGAACTAGACCCATGGTGGATTAAAGGCGACTGTCTTGGATTTTTCTAAGTCATAAAATGTGGGCGTGGTCAGCCTGCTAAGAAAAAAGCCATTTTTTTAAGTTTAAATTGTGCGTAACTCAGACATGCAGGATCCTATTTCCCGGCATTAATATACTTTTTTGTTCAAAATGTTGAGTTGAACGCACAGATATACAATTACATAAGTCAAACATTATATTGCTCCACAGCGCCCCCTTGAACTTTTGAATGTGACCAAAAAAAATGTCTTTGTCAAAAATATTTGAAATTTGGCTTGTTTTCTTATGGACATGTGGCTTCTCACATATTTGAAACAAAAAAGGCCAATGAGAAACATACCTCTATTTGTAACGCTTTGTTACCGTGGTAACTCGTGGAAATGGTAAAAAATGTCTCATTGAAAGAATGGGGTTCAGAGTACGACTGGACTTTGTTGTCGCTAAATAGATGCTCTGCACTAATCCAACTATGACCTAAAATTCAAGGTTGAATGAAAAATGTGTATTTTCATGTGCAAAAAAAATTAATGTTTCAAAATGACACGGTAGCGCCACCTCAAAGTTCAAAATACATTACGTCAATGACAGACCTTTTTCATCGTAGACAAATGAAATTTGAAATTAGTAGAACCATAGAACATGTCAAGACAAGTAAAAAATTATATTATGACCCCACCCTAAACCCCTACAGGAGTCGGCACATTGTGGGCGGAAACTCCATTTTTTTTGAAATTTTAACTCTCACGTTTCGATTTTTTACGCCATGGATTTTTCATTCAACAAACTTGCAAATTCGTCTAAATAAACTAGACCCATGTGGGATTAAAGGCGACTCACTTGGATTTTTCTAAGTCATAAAATGTGGGTGTGGCCAACATGCAAAGAAAAACAGCGTTTTTTGAAGTATTAAATTGCATTTAACTCAAACATGCAGTGTCCTGTTGACCGGCATTATATATACATTTTGGCCACAATATTCATCTGTATGTACTGCTATACAGTTTACATAGATGAGATAATCCCATTGCTCCACAGCGCCCCCTTGAAATTTTGAATGGGACCCAAAAAATTTACTTTTTCAAAAACATTTGAAATTTTGGCCAGGACCCTATCCCCATACTGAACAACAAGACCAATGAGAACATACCTCTATTTACAAGTGTGTTGCCATGGCAACGGCGGCATCTCTCACTTTGAATACAGGGGTTTTGGTAAACTGGGATGAAAAAAAAAATACTTTGTCATAGACCATTCAAATTTGGTACATTTATATTCCACTCATCATACTGAACAAAAAAGTCAATGAAGACATACCTCTATTTCCCAACCGTGGAGGTGTGAAAATGTCATACATGCTCTCATTGGAATGAATGGAGTAGTATGACTCAGTCGCTGATTTTGGTGGGAGGGGGCGATGTTTTTGTAAGCGGGGGAACGAGAGCGCGCGAACTCCACGGTGGGCATGTACCCCGCAAAACCGATAACAAATCGCAAAGGGTGGCGAGGGCCTTTATCAATGCTTGCAGTTTTAATTATTCTTATTATTTTGGTTGCCAAATTGAAGCCATTTTTGACCCCCTGAACGTTAACAAAAAGTCCATTTTATTGGACCCAAAATTCAAGGTTGGTGAAAAAATTTATATATTTAATGTGCAAAAAAAAATCCACATATCACAAATGACTCAATAGCGCCACCTCAAAAATCAAATACATTACGGCAATGAGAAGACTTTTCATCGTAGAGACAAATGAAATTTGGTAGAACCATAGAAACATGTGAAGACAAGTAAAAAAAATTGTATTATGACCCCACCCTAAACCCTACAGAAGTCCCGCCATTGTGGGCGGGAACCCCATTTTTTTGACATTTTTAACTCTCACGTTTGGATTTTTTACGCAATGGATTTCTATTCTAGAAACTTGAAAATTGGTCAAAATGAACTACACCCATGTGGGGATTAAAGTTCACTGTCTTGGATTTTTTTTTACGTCATTAAATGTGGGTGTGGCCAGCCTGCAAAGAAAAAAGCATTTTTTGACGTTTTAAATTGCCCAATAACTGAGACATGCAGCGTCCTATTTCCCCGGCATTAATATACGTTTTGTTGAAAATCTTGATCTGAATGCATGACATACAACTTTACACTACTAGTCAGGACATTACATTGCTCCACAGCGCCCCCTTGAAACTTTGAATGGGTTTAAAAAAATTACTTTGTCAAAAACATTGGAAATTTGACATGGAACTCTGGCTTCACATACTGAACAAAAAAGCCAATGAGAAACATACCTCTATTTGTAACTATGTTACCATGGTAACATCATAAATGTGTCATTGAAATGAATGGGGTTCAGAGTACTGGACTTTTGTTTTTTTAGACTAAATAGATGCTCTGCACTAATCCAACTATGACCCAAAATTCAAAGTTGGTGAAAAAATGTGTAATTTGATGTGCAAAAAAAATTAATGTTTCAAAATGACTCCATAGCGCCACCTCCAAGTTCAAAATACATTACGGCATGACAGACCTTTTCCATCGTAGAACAAATGAAATGGAAAGTTGGTTAGAAACCATAGAACATGTCAAGACAAAGTACAAAATTATATTATGACCCCACCCTAAACCCTACAAGGAAGTCGGCCATTTGTGGGTGGAAGCCCATTTTTTGGAAATTTTTAACTCTCACATTTGAATTTTTTCCGCAATGGATTTTCATTTCTAGAACTTGGAAATTGGTCAACAATGAAACATAGACCATGTGGGATTGAGGCCAATGTCTTGAATTTTTTTATTGTTATAAAATGTGGGGCATGTGGTCAGCCTGCTAAGAAAAAAGCCCTTTTTTGAAATTTTAAATTGCACATAACACAAAAATGCAGGGTCCTATTTTTCCGGCATTAATTACGTTAGACGTTTGTTCAAAAGGTTATAAACTGAATGCAACGACATACAATTTACATAAGTCAGACATTACATTGCTCCACAGCGCCCCTTTGAACTTTGAATGAGACTGAAAAAAAAATTACTTTGTCATTAAACATTTGAAATTTGACATGGACATCTGGCTTGATATACTGAACAAAAAAGCCAATAAGAAACATACCTCTATCTACAACTATGTTACCGTGGTAACATCATAAATGTGTCATGAAATGCAATGGGGTCAGAGTACTGGACTTTTGTTGTTGACTAAAATAGATGCTCTGCACTCATCCAACTATGACTCCGAAAATTAAGATTGGTGTGAAAAATGTTGTATTTTGATGTGGAACAAAAAAAAATTAATGTTTCAAAATGATGACTCCATACGCCACCTCCTAAAATTTCACAAATACATTACGGCAATGATGAGACCTTTGCATCGTAGACAAATGAAATTTGGTAGAAAACATAGAAACATTGTCAAGGACAAGTAAAAAATTATATATTATGACCCCACCCTAAACCTAACCCGACAGGAAGTCGGCCAATTGTGGGCGGGAAACACAATTTCTTTGAAAGTTTTAAAATCTCACGTTTGGATTTTTTTAAGCGCCATGATTTTTTCATTCAACAAACCTTGCAAAATTGGTCTAAATAAACTAGGTACCCTGTGGGCCGTCAGGAAATGAAAGGACAATCTCACTTGGATGTTTCTCTAAGTCATTTAAAATGTGGGCGTGGCCAAAACATGCGAAGAAAAACTGCGTTTTTTGAAGTATGAATTGCACCTAACTCAAACATGCAGTGTCCTGTTAACCGGCATTAATATCATTTTGGGTCACATTGTTCATCTGAAATGTCCATGATATACAGTTTACATAGATGCGAACAATCAATCATTGCTCCACAGCGCCCACTTGGAAAGTTTTGAATTGGAACCCAAAAAAATTTTACTTTTTCAAAAACATTTGAAATTTGGCATGGATTGTCCATCCCTATTCTCCATACTGAACAAAAAACGCCATGAGAACATACCCTATATGTTGCAAGTGCGGTTGCCACGGCAACGATCCGACATTTCTCATTGAAATACATGGGTTTTGGTAGTAAATGGGATGAAAAAAAAAAATCACTTGTCATAGATCATCAAAAATTGGGTACACATATTCCACCTGATAAGAATGAACAAAAAAGTTAATGAAGGCACATACACTCTATTTCCAACCGTGTAGGCGTGAAAAATGTCATAAATGCTCTCATTGGAATGAATGGAGTAGTATTACTCAGTCGCTGTTTTTGGTGGCAGGGGCGATGTAAGTGGGAACGAGAAGCGTGAACGAGAAGCGTCGGGAACGAGAAGAAGCGGGAACGAGCAGCGGCGGAACGGGACGAGAAGCGGGAAACGAATAGAAGCCCTTGGGAATGAACGAGAAGCTTAAGCAGGGAAACTTCCGCGGTGGCGTGTTACCCCAGTGTTCGCGGTCGCAATGGGTGGCGAGAGCCTTTTATCACTGCTTGCAGCTTTAATATTATTAGTATTCTTATTTTCCTCGCGACTTCAAAACCATTTTTGACCCCGCCTGAACGTTAACGAAAACTCAATTTTATTGGACTCCAAAATTCAAGGTCTGGTGAAAAATTATTATTTTGATGGGACTAAAAAAATTAATGTTTTGAAAATGACTCTAATACGCCCCACCTCAAAATAAAAAAAACATTACACCGGCAATGAGAGCCTTTTTCAATCGGAGACAATCGAAATTTTGGGGAGAACCATAGAACATGTCAAGAAGTAGTCAACAATTATATTATGACCCCACCCAAATACCCTACAGGAAGTACGGCCACTTGTGGACGGTGGAACCCCATGTTTTGGAAATTTTAACTCTCACTGTTTCGACATTTTTTACCGCAGCGATGTGATTTTCACATTCAAAACTTCCAAAATTGGTCAAAATGAACTAGACCCATGTGGGATTCAAGTCTCCGTACCTTGGATTTTTCTCAGATGTCATAAATTGTGGGTGTGGCCAGCCTACCAAAAAAAACAACTCTTTTTTAAAGTTTTACATCGAACGAATAACTCAAACACGCAGTTGTCCTAATTTCCCGGCATTAATATACTATTTTGTTCAAATCTTGATCTGAGTGCATAGATATACAATTTATAGAGGTTAGACATTACATTTGCTCCCCCACAGCGCCCCCTTGAACTTGTTGAAATGGGACCAAAAAAAATACTTTGTCGTAAAACATTTTGAAATTTTGGCTTGTCTTTGGCCCGTTGACATACCTGAACCAAAACGCCAATGAGAATCATACCTCGATTTGTAAAACTATTGTTACCGTGTGTAAACCGTGGGATCATATGGTCATAGACTGTGTCATTGAAATGAATGGGGTTCAGAGTACTGGTACTGTCGCGACTGTTCGACTACCTAAATACGCTCTGCACTAATCCATACTATGACCCAAAATTCAGGTTGAATGAAAATGAAATCTGTATTTTCCAAGTGTGCAAAATCATTATATGCTTCCAAATGACTTCAGTAGCGCCACCTCAAAGTTTACAAAATACCTTACGTCAATGACAGGACCTTTTACCCTCGTAGGACAAATGTAATATTTGGTAGAAACCTAGAAACCTTGGTCAAGACAGTAAGTATAATTAATATTAATTATGACCCCATCCCTAAACCATACAGGACAGCTCGGCCATTGTTGGGCGGTAAACCCCATGTTTTTTGAAATTTTTGAACTCTCTACGTTTGGATTTTTTACGCCATGGATTTTCATCTCAAAAAACTTGAACAATTTTGTTCAAAACTGTACTAGGCCCATGTGAGATTTAATCGGGACCGACTCACTTGCTGACGATTTTTCTGAAGTCATGTTAAAAATTTGTGTGGTGTGGATCAGACATTGCGAAAAAAAAACATGCGTTTTTTGTAAGTTATGTACCATTGCATCTAAACCGCAAACAATGGCAGTGTCCTGCTAACGGGGTTGATTAATATACATTTTTTGGTTCACATTGTTCATCTGAATGTAAGGATAGACAGTTTACATAGCCTGCTACAATTCTTCATTGCACTCCACAGCGCCCCCTTGCAATTTTGAATTGGTATCCAAAAAATTTACCTTTTTCAAAAATAATTGAAAATTATTTGGCATGGACCTATCACCTACCTTGAAATTTGCTAACACATATTCCACTCATCATACTGAAACAACAACGTTCAATGAAGACATACCGCTATCTTCCAACCGTGTCCGGCGTGAAAATGTCATACATGCTCTCATTGGAAATGAATGGATGTAGTAGATCACTCAGTCGCTTTTGATTTTGGTGGATGGCGCAGATGTAATGCCTCCGGGTGGAACGAGAGGCGCATAACTCCACTTTCGGTGCAATGTACCCTCGCTTTGTGGTCGCACGGAGTGGCGGAGGGTCCTTGTATCACTGCTTGCAGTTTTTAATTACATTGAAAATCATAATTCCTTTTACATTGGCCTGGGTATGGTCTGTACAAACGGAGTCTAATGGACACTTAAAATATTCATATGTCAGGCTCTATCTACTGAGAATAAAGCCCTTAACATTGCGACAAATAGTTTAATTTCATGAAAATAAAATTGATGTCCCGAGAAAACTTCATAATTTTAACGAGGGAACTAAAATTAGACTTTGATGAGATAAAATCGTCCTCAAAAGTCCGTACAATGTTAAATGATTTAGGGTCTGTGGTCGTTCCCGAATCCAAAATGAATTTAGGCTGCAAAAATTGACGCTGACAGCTTGGATGAGTTAAAGCTCTACCTAAATACCACGTAAGGATTCTTAAACGCTGATATATGCGGACTATTTCACGTTTGTAAGTTATTAGACAGGCTCCACACCTCTCCACTCGTTAGTATCACTGCACAAACTGTTGAATGTGAAGTAAGTGCCTACATGTTACTCGCTGTAGAGTAATGGTACTTGACAAAGCATGCAGAGTGTGGCGCTTCCTGGGGGGGGGGGCACTGGGCAGGACCAGCTCTTGCTCTGAGCAGAAAAGAAGGTGGACGGATGTCAGCGATTATAACACCATACTATCGATTATCCGCTTAGCTTCCCCTCTTCTACTACACCTGTATCCAGTGGAATTTCCAGGTACACTGCGGGAGAAAGGAAAGACTTATCCAGACATGCGCTCAGCTACACCCAGGGGTTCATTCTGGAAGAAATGATTTTCATAGTTATCTCATGTGTTTAAAGATGTACCAGCCAGTAATGATCTTCTACTATCGTTTTGTGTTTTATGTACGGATCGTAGGTATCATTTTATTTAAAATTCATCTATTTTACCTCAAATACTCAAACATCAGGGTCAGTTCTTTTGCACTCTTGGAGTTTCGTGGTGGGCGAATTGCTTCTTTCCCCTAAATTCTGGCTAACTAATTACATCTTACGTTGACTACTACAACCTTTATTCTGGAAAAGTGTTTTTTTTTGGGGGTTTTTGTGACCCGTTATGACTGCTGTTGTAAGATCTGGCATGTACTGGTCGATTTCTGCGTCTGGACCTCAAGTCCTGTGTCCTGTTCAGACTCACAATCAACGAAGGCACTGGACAAGGTGTGACATTTTAACCTTCAAGATAGAAAAAACCATTTGTACAAAAAAACAACAACAAACAAAACATATTCATGTGTAGATAAAACAGCTTCTATGCTCCCAGCCGATGTCGGACAGCCTGTAGTAAATAAGGGTATAGGGCACATTCAGAGGGTGGAGACGCTTCGGGTAGTGTTTTCCCCTGATCATATCTCTCTCAGCCTTTGCTGAAGTTGCATGGTTTCGCTCCGATTCACAATTGAACCCTGTAGCACTGGACACTAGTGCAGGTTCATAGATTCCGTCCTCAGAGAAGCCATTTTGAGGTGACCTGTGGTACTCTACATGTATGGTACCAACCCACCACCTCCTCGCCATGACATTCCATGCCAGCTCTGCCAGATGGATTCCAGGATTTCACACCACCGTTTGGTCCCGTCGTGCGACAGGTCAACAAAGAATCAGTACTCCGAAACATCTCGAACAGTCAGAGGGTGATGCTCAACAGAGTCATAAAGTCACACGAGAACGCGCCGTCTTTAACTGTTAATGAGGCGGGAGCCACCACTCTCTGCAGCTGATGGGTCTTCAGAGGAGCTTGCAATGGGAATTAGCGAGGAACAAGAGTGTCAACCAATATGAGACCTATTGAGTGTTGTAGGACACCAGGAGAGACATAGATGAACTTCCGCCAGAGACTCCAACGCGCTGACTGGCTTGGTAGAAGATCTTAAACCTGAGATTCAGGAGCACGTGCAGGGTCAGAGCATAGACTAGTCACAGAGGGCACACGGTACAGACGAGCAGGCGCACAGATTGGAAGAGAGAGACAGAAAGGCAAAGGATAGATACCAAGGATCAGATAGTGGACAGATAGACCTCACTTCTCAGGTCACGCATGCACAGCCACAGGTCTCTTGCCGTTGCATAGACACGTTGGGCGTTGAATTTGTTCTCCTGAATAAAAGTAAGCGTAAAATTATCACATACGGTAACAGCTAGACACTCCTTATATAGCTGTGTTCTAGTCTGTGGAGGGAGACTGCTGTTTTTGTTGAACAGTATTACTTATGAGCAAGCTGCAGCCTGACATTCCATCCATCCATTTTCTTCCCTGCTTATCAGGGCCGGGTCGCGGGGTGGCAGCAGGCTAAGCAGGGAACTGTCCCAGAACTTCCCTCCCCCAGACGCGTCCTCCAGCTCCCTCCTACCTCCTCTCCCCAATCCCAGTCCCAGGCCGAGCCTAGAGACATAGGTCATTCCAGAGGGTGTCCTGGGTCTTCCCCAGGGGCTTTCACGGAGGCCCAGGGAGGTCGTTTCAGGAGGCATCCATGAGCAGATGCCCTGAGCCCCCAGCTGGTCCTCTTGTACGTGAAGGTTTAGTCAGCAGCTCGAACTCCGATCTTCCCTGCCCGTGTGACTGACGCTCCTCACCCTGTCTCTAAGTGAGCGCCCAGCTCACTCTGGCGGAGGCGTGAAACCCTCCTTGTCGGGGCCGCTTGTGTAATCCGTGCATCGGGGTCCTTTTTCACGGTCCATGACCCATGTGAGCTCCATGACCATATGGTGAGGGTAGGAACGGCAAGATTGGACCAGTAAATCGAGGAGCTTTGCCTTTTCAAACTCAGTCTCCTTCTTTACAACACACGTGACCGGATACGAGCAACCGCCATCACACTGCGGACGCTGCACCGAGCCGATCGTCCTGTCAATCTCGCGTTCCATCCTTCCCTCACTCATGTTTAGACATAGAACCCTGAGATACTTAACTTGAAACTCCTCCACTTGTAGGCAAGGGCTCACCACCCACCCGGATAGGGCAAACACCTTTTTTCCGTCGAGAACCATGGCCTCAGATTTGGAAGAACTGATTCTCATCCCAGCCGCAGAACCTCTCAACACTCTGCAACCCGCCCCAGTGGCCTGCTGCAGTTCTGGCTCGAAGAAGCTATCAGGACAAACAGCATATTGCAAACCAGCTAGATGAGATCCCCAGGTTCCCGAACCAGAACCCTCCTACCAGCCCACTGAACTGTGCCTAGAAATTCATGGTCGCATAAGACTATATGCCAGAAACCGTGACAGAAGGGAGGCACCCAATGGCTAGAGAAAATAAAAGCCCAGCCCTAAGCACCAGATAAGAATAAGTCTGAAACTTAGGCTGTGCCGGCGATGTCGAACACTAGCTCCTGCTTCCGGTCCATAAACGGGAACTCGGAAACACCCCTTAGCCTTGTGCCAGCGAAGGAGCTTGCCACCACCCATCCAAGTGATCTTTTTTCGGGCCAGGATGATGCACGAGGTCCGCCTCTCGGTTCCCCAGTCTCAGCTTCCTCTCTCGGAAGACGTGACAGTTGGATGGAGAACGTCCTCAAACAGTATGTGCCCTTCCCCCGGCCAACCAACATCCCCATTCTGAGTGTCCAGCTGCCTCCACACCTCGCAGCTGGTAAACCTGTTGGTGAATAGTTATCGTCGTGGCTTCCTCCTCTCCGATTGCGCCGCCGAAACTGGTTTGCAGAATACTGCTTTAGAGCCCTCCTATAGTCCTCACTCCATGCCTCCCCCGAACTCCCTCCTCCCAACCCCGAGTTTGTGCCATCACGGACCCAGCACGAGCCGCGGCGCCACGTCTTCTGGCCCTGCCCGGTAACCTTCAGCTGCACTTCAGTTCCCACATCCAAACAAGGCTCGCTAGGACTCCTCATTTCAAGCCTGACCGATACTCCCTTGTCTCCCGGTGTCCACCAATGCGGGGTTTCGTGATTGCACGCCGCGACAAATGCAACCGGCATACCTTCGCTACCACAGCTAAGAGCCTAGCCCACATCACACGTGGAGGTTTAGAACATGGCCCGCACTCGAGGTTCCAGGTCCCCCTAGCCTCCCCTGGCCGACCCAGAGATGAAGCTCTCCCCAGTAGGTCTGCGAATTGAAGCACCCCCGTGACAGAAGGCTCTCACGCCTCGATCTGACAATCCTCACTACAGGGTGGTGCTATCAGTTTGGACAGCTCTGCATCCTCTCTTCACGCCTAGGTGTCCTCCAAGGAACAAGCTGGCCGGAGGTCACGATTGACACTACTCTACAAAAGCTATCATCGACCCCCCTCCCGAACTGTTGGTGGTCCTGGTTGCTCACGTGCAACTGATAGGACAACCACCCTTGTTTTTGAACACTGGTGTTTTCGGTTCATTGATCAACTTGTGACAAAGCACAGAAGTAATAACAATAATCAAACACCGCTCAGGTTCAGATTCAGGGAGGGGCCCGTGTCCTCGCCAATTCCCAGCCCTATCCGAGTGGTCACTGTCGTTACCCACATGGGCGTTGAAGGCCCCCCAGGAGAACAACTGAGTGTCCCCGTGGGTGCACTGTCTAGACGCACCCCCCCCTCAGGTACTCCAAGAAGGCCAAGGGGATACTCATGGCAACTGCACTGTTTGTCGCACCCGTAGTCTGACCACAACAGTGAGAGACCTGTCCCCCGCACACCCGAAGGCGCTAGGGAGGCGGACCCTCTCGTTCACCGGGGAGAACTCCAACATGTTTTTTTATGACGGCTGAGCTGTCGAGCGCACTGACAAGCCAGCCCACGCCAAGCTTCGCCGCTTCTCCCCCCCTCGAGAAATGGCTGGAGTCCATCGCCCTCTCCCAAGGAGTCTGGTTCCAGAAGCCTAAACTGTGCGGTGGAGGTGATTTGCCGGCACTATATCTAGCAGTCCCGGGTACAGCTCGAACCTCCCGCTACAAAGCTCAGTCGCTCCATTCCCCCCCAGCCCCCGCGAGGTGAACTTTCACTTGTCCCAGAGACTGTGTCTCCATGTCCCGTGAGAGCCGCGTCGTCGGGGAAACCCCCCACCACTCGACTGCCCCTGGCGCTCAGATTGCTCTTCCTTCTGCACCGTCCCCTTCATGGAATCGCTCCAAGGCGGTGGTGGGCGGTCCAAACGTGAGGACAGCCCCACCGTCGCTCCTTCATGGCTTAGTCCCGTCCGGGATCTCTGATGGGGAATACTCCGCCGACCACCAGGTTGCTCGAGCACACACCCCCAGGCCACTGGCTCTAAGGGTGGCGGCTCGGCTCTCGGTGTACGCCGGGTCCTGGCGACGTACAATGGCCTTTGTATGTTACTCTCATAAAGGGTTCTTCGAGAACCGCTCGTAGTCTCCCCATCCCCCTGGACTGTTTTGCCATGGTGTGATCCCTACCAGGGGGCATAACTGCCCCGATAACATAGCTCCCAATGGATCATTCAGGCACTCAAACCCCTCCACCACGTTAATGTGGGCGGCGGTGCAGGGAGGGGTCAGCCTGACATCTCTTTTAACCAAATAGGACCTACAGCAACAACCACATTTGTCAAATATGCTGCGTCTTATTCAGCTCTTTCCTGCCTCACGACCTCAATTCTCTCCACCGATCTCATTCCCCATTTTTTCAGCGTGTCAATCTAAATGTGCCATATTAAGTGGGTGTGTACCAAATCCTCAGGAAGGCAAGGAGGGCAATGGAATGGAAACCAGGAAAGGAAAAGATGAGCGAGAGATAGGACAACCATGGAGTCTAGCATGAGCGATGGTAAGGAAACACGGAGGAAAATGGAAAACATGAGCGAGGCGGAAGGGATCGCAACAAGAGGAAAGCAATGACAATAGAGGAAGAACAACAAAATTGGTGGAAACATGAGCACAGGTTCAGGAGCCAAACAACTTTATATGTCTCAACGAGGAGTTTGTATTGTGCAACAATCTTAAGTGCAGGGACAGCAACAGCAAGGATGCTTTGACATGTTAGGTAATTGTGAATTTGATATAAAAAATTTGTTGAACACACATTTATCTAAAAAAAGAGTTGTTGGTCTGACTTTGGTTTTAAAAATCCTGCAAGCGTGTGAAAATTGGGGCCCCCGCAAATTGGCACGCGACTGCGAATGGGAGGGCTGCCTAGAAATCTTGGTTCGGACATTTGATTCAAATGTACCCCTGTCACAGCACTGGAGATAAATGTTTCTGGGGCATTTTTATTTTCCAGGTGGCGCTCTAGAGAGTAATTTTTTTTTTAACGATAGAAGCAAATTCACATATATATGGTAAGAATCGTCAAAATTTCACAAACTGCTACATTGAGGTCTGTTAAATGTCCTGATGAAGATCTTTGCACCTCCCGTTTAAAGCCCGTCGGAAAAAACCCTAAGCCAAGTTATGTTAAAATGCCAAGGACATAGATATTGAACATCTGCATATTTTAATTCAAAATCCGGCCCATCATCTCATGGTCAGACTTGTTTTGCTCAGCTCTGTGCACATAAACACCATTTTTGTGTGCCAACATTTTACTGGAAATTTTGGACATTCTTTTATTGATTATTTTTTTCACTTCCATTTGGCTCTTTTTTTGACGTAATGTGGCCTCATGCAGACTGTAGATAAGGGCGTGGTTTTCAATTGGCTTTTTGTTCAAGATAACTAAAAGTTGCTTCTGTGTGTATATTTATTTTCTAGATTTTTGATACCACCTTACTTGTTATTGTTTGTCTGCTTGATATGCTGCAATTTTTCATCAAAATTAAAAACAATACAATAGGAGCTGTCAGTCTCTGGCATCTTTATCTTGACAGTGGTCAGTCTCTGACTCGACTCCTCTCGCCATTCATGTTTGGGCCCTAATACTTCTACAGTATAGTCCCTTAGTTATAGGTTTCTTTTGGTCAGAACCGCAGCGCGATTTGGAGAACGTCTGGCCTGTAAATCAGACCGATTGGTATTGGCAAAAAATTGACGTACACTCAACAATAGACATATGTTCTTAAAAGATGAGGTATTATGCAAAATTGATTTTTTGAGTTTTCTATTAATTTTTATAACATGTCCCTTCATCAAAAACATGCTAGAATATGTTTTATATTATTGCCATCCATTACATGTTTGAAGTACTTTCACGCAATCTCCTCTATTCGAACCGGCCCTTATGGAGGGTAAAATTCTGTACAATGCTCATACCCCCAACGACCTAATTCCATATCCATTTCTCCTCAAACAACAATTCTCCATAAATTACAAAAAACATAATACAAAACTGTACATAACAACTTCAACTCAATGCGGGTATTTTCAATAGTTTCCATTAGCGAGATTCACACTGATTGTTGTCTGTGATAGCACTCTGAAATGCGCGGAGCGAGGTTATAACTAGTATAGAGAGTAAAGGGAGAGGAGACTTTTAAGTAAAATTATTAAAAAAATTGTTTTAGTTGAGTTTTAGCAAATATTTAGTTAGTTTTTCCATATAAAAAAATAACAAGGTATACATCCTCAAATTGTGATGTTGTTAGCTAGTTCATAACCATTGAAGTAAAATACCCGCCTCGTTAACCGAAAAATTCAAGACCTCAACCCATATCAGATGCACTCACTGAGGACAAATAACATTGTGAGCAAACAGTGGCACAGGCTGGTGGTCGACGAGGGAGTTTCTAAATAAACGAACTGACGGAAGTTCAGAAGTGATAGTGGTCAGGGCAGTGGGGTTACCTCCATGGTTCCTCGTGATGTGCTTGGTATGGGTTTCTCACCAGCACTGGCGCCGCATCATCTCGGAGCATTAGCTGTCCGGAACACGGAGGTTCCCTGATGTCTTTGATGGACGGTCGGCGGTGGAGGAAGTCGTTGACAGCTCAGGTACGGATGCTGATTTGGGCTGCTGTCCCCCAGTAGCAGATTCTAGAAGAGCAGTAGGACTGAGGAACTCATGGTTCTTTTTTGGGAGAAGTAATCTTTATGTTACTAGGCAAAATACACTATGCTCGTTGACTACAAAGTTTAACAACAATAACCAAAAAACACCCATACAAATGTGAACCTTTACATAAGATAAGATAAGATAGATAAGATAGCCTCTATTAGTCCCACAGTGGGGAAATCCAGCATTGCACCGCACCACATAGAGACAGGCACAAAGAGAACAGAAGACATAGAAACAGGGAATCGCTAAATAGTGAAGGAATAATTATAGAATTTCGATCATTGGTGCTCTTTTTGTGCCAATGACAGACCTTGGAGAATTAGCTTGTGTATTTTACTATAACCAAAAGTCATCAACGGAGGCGATCGGCTCACGCCTCCGTCCCCCCCCCCCGGAGTGTTGTGGTTCCGACATCACTTCAGAGGCTGTCGAGTTTCATCAATTGCTCAAGGAGCTTCTCGTTCTCGGCTGATTTCAGCCGCTTTCCCGTTCTCTCTAGTCGTTCCAGCCCAGTTAGCAGGACACTGCTGTTATCCGTCATGGGCAGATTAACTGTAACGTGTCCCCTGTCCCAGTCACTGTTTGTGTTTGTGACTCCAGCGCTTCCGAATGACGTCGTCTGGGTCACTGGGGCGTTTGCTCTGATTGGTGACTACGCGCCGTCGGGCCGCCTAATAAGTTCAACCAATTTGTTGAACTTCGAGGCCGTTCGACGCTTGTACGCTCGGGCGTCTGAACGCGT
>JAIEZT010001229.1:7978-63037 GCA_019594935.1 Periophthalmus modestus
AGGTGCAGTGGATGGACTTTTTTGTTTTCGTCTCTGTGTCCCAACATTGATGTCATCAAACTGAACTACACAGCTTCAGAAAGTCCTTATTTTTTTTTCACCTACTATGTGTTTTACAGTTCCACATACTCCCTTCACCATCCATTCTTCAACATCAATGTTCTTAACAGCATAACTCTGGCAGGAACACCCAGATAGCTGTTTCTGCAGAGAAGTGAGGTTGTCTTTACTGTGAGGTTGTGACTTTGCTTTCCATTTTTCAAGTTTTCTGTTGTAGTGATAGTCCTGTGCATCAATGTTTGATGAGGTCAGGACAAGTGGCTTTGAGATGGTTGAAGTTATGTGTCATTTACCTGTGAATTTGTTGGGAAAATATGTAGAGCAGAAGACTGGCTCTCCAGTTTCACGACTTTGTAGAATGTGAATGTCCTCAGGAAGCATGGGTTTGTCTTTAGGGGACCGTGTTCTTAATCGGTTAAGTAATTCAGCAAATGGGGTATCCTTCTGTCTGACAATTGTTTTCAGTTCAGCCATTTTGAAACTTGACCAAAAGTGCCCAGGTAGATTGTCCCTGTGTACAAGCCTTTTGCCATAACTGGTGGTAATGATAGAAGTCACCAACAGCGATAAGGCTGACATTTCCAAAAGGGGAAACATCACCTCTTTGCTTGATTTGCCGAAGTCGTCCATGTATGTATGTGAGCAGTTTATGAGAAACCATTGATATTTCATCGATTTTTTGCGTTTACTAACTTAAGGTCAATATATTAGCACGGAAAGAGTTGAGTTTTTTCTTCACCTAATGGTATGTAAGGAAGCGTTACATCTGTTCCATGCTAAATGCACTGTTGAATTGTAGATGCATTTAGGTTGTATGCTGCCATACCAGTGGGTGCTGTTATTAAAACACTCATGTTGTCTGGGTGGCGTCGCATTGGTGCAAAGAGACTATTGGCTTCAATACTGAATGGCCCGAATCAAGTGACTTTTCCCTCTGTGCCAGTCAGCACCACCAGTGATGAAGACATGTAAGGTTCGGGATCATTTCCATTGACTTTTGTATGCACCACTGTTGTACTTTGAAAAATATAGAGAGCTGGATGTCATTTAAAGATCGAATTAAGTCCAAACTTCAAGCTCGAGTCATCGCATTGTGTTGTTTTTCTAAATGACCAGTATCTTTGTTAGCTATCCCTAAATCTGGAATATGGGGGCAAGGGGTCTTCATCATCCGGTTTACTCTGTGCACGTTCATCAATGATTCCAGACGTCTGCTTCTTGCTCAGGACAAAGCATGCACCAAGCATCCTCTAATATTTCATTAGAGTCCAGGTTATTTTTAATGTCCACCAAATCTTCAGTTTCAATGTCATAGTGAGATCTGTTTGAATTCACAATTGACATCACTGAAACGGTCTGGTCCGCCAAGTTGCATGGTGCCTTCTTTGTAGAACTGTTCAAAAGAATCAAATGATGAAGGTTTCAGGTCTTATCATGACGATAAGGGAAAAAAACAGCTGTAACAGGCTTTTGTAATATAGCTCAGGATTCTTTGTTTCAGAAACCGGCATAGCGCACAACGAGCAGGTTGGTTCTGAATCGTTTTGGAAATGTATCCACATGAATTCTGTAATTTAATCACATTTTTGGATTTCTTTTCTGATGTACTTAACACAACGGTATTCATGAAGCAATGTGGCTGATACACATATTATCAAAAGTGTCATCCTGTGGTCTGTTCTTATATCGATCCACAAATCCAGTCATACAGATGTCATTGTTCCTGACTTTTTTCAGTTCATTTAGTGGTTTGGTGATTTTGAAATTGTGGTCACCTGTGGGGATAAACACAACTTTCCTTGAAACACTGTTTGAGGTGCATTTGACTGATTCTGTACACAGCTTCTTGGTGCAGACACATCACGGTTATGGAGGTAGGCTGAACAATCTTCTTCATAGCTTCTTTGGCATCAGCGTTTCCCTGTTTGTGGCCTCTTGGTGTGTTTGTCTCAACAACACGTCCCATCCTCTCTCTCAGATTTGACATATAGCTTATAATATAAACAATACAAGACTATACGTTCGACGATGTACTGCAAGGTCTAGGTTGGCATTCCAACATTTTAACAGGAAATGCATTATTGGATAATCCAAATTTTCATTTACATCTCTCTGCAGAACAATTTTGTGTGCGTTTTTCAACACAATTTAAGTGCTTTCTCCCATACTTCTTGAGTTATTTGCCAACATTGTAAACAGCTGCTGAATATCGTAACGGGATTGTCTTTATCTAGAAGTGCTTTTTTAACAGCTGCCAGTATTTTCATTGCAGTCTCTTCTTTCATGAAATTCTGTTCATTCTGAGAGCATATGCATTCAACATTGGCTTTATTTTGATCTTGGCGGTTTGTTGCCAGTGTCACCTGGCACTTTGGGCACTTGGTTTTTTTGGTTTTTTGGTGGATGAAAGTGCGTTGGATACAGGACTGGGAAATTGAAACGGCAAACTGTATTCTTTTTCTTGCATGGCTTAGAATGGCGTTGAGAATGTTGCTGCACGGAGGTAAAGTTTCAGCTAATTGCTGATCTTGTGTGGGATTTCACATGTTATGTACTTATCGATTTGATGAATTGCCCACTTTTTCATCTGTGTTTTTTTTTTTTTTTTTTTTTTTTTCCAATTTCAGGAGCATTCTCGATCCAAAATAAAGCGTGTACATGGGGTGATCCACGTTGCTGCAATTCAACACGAATAAAAGTAATCTTAATATTTCCAATTGGATTTAATGGAGAGAGTAAAACGTAATTCAAGAAGAGATGCCACCTGTAGTCAAACATGCGTGCTGCAGTGACAGGATGATTACGCAACAGTTCACACCTTTCAGCATACTCCAAACTCTCAGCGGTTTCCTGTTCTCCACTCTTGCTTCAAAATTGAATTTTAAAAGCCCTCCCCAGCGCATGTCTGCAGAGGAGAAATGCCAAAGAAGGTTGGTTTTTCCCAGATTCCGCACCATGGCAAGTAAATCTTTTGTGCACCTTGCCAGAAGCTTGGAGTACCTCTTATTGGCCGCAGAAAACGATATCCTTCATCTGTCTTAATGATGTCCTGCAAAGACTCAATGTTTTGTGGAGCATTTTCTTTTTGGCCTGCTGGGTTTGTGTGTCCTTTACGTGATGCTATTGACACCTGTTGTATAACTTGCTGAACTTCTGACATATATTGTGCAAAAAAAATGTATTCAACGCACTTTGCAAACCTTCCATCAGCATGCAATATTCTGTTATTAAAATATCGTGCCAATGTCAGGTAGTGCTGTCTGGGCGTATGATAAGTATTGTTCCCTGATGGAAAAAGATAAGGAAAGGATTTTGCTTCGTTATCTTTATCTGACAAAATCCGCACAGGATTGTTTCCTTCAGCAGGTGCCAGATTAATGATATCTTCAAAACCCTGATCAAGAGTTTCTTGACCAAGATCAACAGGCATGGAACAAGAATCTTGATAAATACAGTGGTTCTGCCGGTCATGGAGAGTTTCATCTTCTTCATCAGGAGACTGAGATTGTTGTGAATTATTGTTTGACGCTTCTTCTGTATGTCTTTCTTCTTCCTGTTGATTTTTGTCTTGTGCATCCTCATGGGAGTTGGTCTTTTCTGTATCACCATTAGAGTCGTCTTGTGCTTGGTTTTCTTCTTCTTTAGCAAACTCATTCACCCATTCTTCATTTATTTCTATGTCTTGATAATATTTATTGTTTTCCTTTAAATATGTAAGTGCTTCTTTCAGGTGATTTGTGTCCACAAAGTGATATTCATAATGTCCTTTGTAAGACAGCTTGCGCTTTAATTTGACACGCAAAAGACAACCTTCTAGATTTGACCGAGGCAAAGCAGAACAAGTGTGATTTACTGAAGAAGGGACGCAAAAAATTGGCCCATGGCATCCATTTTGACCACCCTTTGGTAAAGCTAAGACTTTCATAAATGGAATGTTCAAGGAAATCAAATGTTTTTCAAGATGATTCAAACAAGATAACTCAAGAGGAACTGAATCCAGTTGCAAGTTGTTTCCCCACCATTCTGCTGGGGTTACACCTCTTCGGATCTTTGAATGACAAACCTTGCACATCCAAAGGTCACCTCTTGATTCTTGTAATGGACATGGTGTTTTGCACTCAGAGGAACATTCATGCAAATACTCATCTGAGACACATCTGTCCGCCGTTAATTGAGCAGCTTTATTTTTGTAGTTCTTTTGTTTGTATGGAACTACTGCTGCTTTAAACATGGATCGGAAACAGACACAGCAAACAAATTCAGGTCCATCGTTGGCTTTCTTTAAAAATTCATTCATTACAAAGTTCATCTGATCAGCCAGTACTTTTTCTTGATTTCTTTTGAATCGTTTTTCATCCAGGACTTTACGTCTGAAAGTACTGTCTTTGTGGTATTTGGCTTTATTTATTGATTTTAATTTTTCTCGAAGATCAGGGTTTGCTTTATAATTCCGGATACTTTCAGCTTTCACTTTATTTTGGTGTATCAAATTACTTCTGTATTTGTCACAACTATATGCTTTCAATTTGTCTTTATGTTGCAGGTCGGAGTTGTATTTTTCCACACTCAGTGCTTTCAATTTGTCTTTATGTTCCAGGTCAGTTTTGTACTTTTCCACACTCAGTGCTTTCAATTTGTCTTGATGTTCCAGATCAGTTTTGTACTTTTCCACACTTACGGCTTTCAATTTCTCTTTATGTTCCGGGTCAGTTTTGTACTTTTCCACACTCAGTGCTTTCAATTTGTCTTGATGTTCCAGATCAGTTTTGTACTTTTCCACACTTACGGCTTTCACTTTCGCTTTATGTTCCAGGTCCGTTTTGTATTTTTCCACACTGTATCTTTTAACACATTCTTGATGCTGCAGATTAGTGTGATATTTTCCAATACTCCTTCTTCTTTCTTTCAATCGATATTCCTCCTCTTCGTGATATTTCCCTATGAGACATTCTCTGGTCTTCTGTGCCTTCTTTTTCCTTAAATACTTTGACAAAATGATCTTCTTATTTTCATGTGATCTTGATCTTTCATCAAAAGGAATTGAACTGAAGACACCTTCGTTTGCATGTCTTGATCTGGTGATATGTCCCTGGGCCTCAGAAAACGTACACAATTTATAGCAATCATTTTGTTGGCCTTGTTTAACACAAACAACATGTTCATAATGAGCTCCGTGATTCTGTAGGTAGATGCCTTCAGCAGACAGTTGTTTTTCAGTGTTGAATCTTAACCATTTGCCTTGATAGAAGGTATAAATATCAACTCCAATGCAATCAGCTGTAGCTTGAATTTCAGCTTGCGTTGCCCAGGTGTTGACATAAGACATCTTTTGCTGTTTGATGTACTCTTCCACAGACAAATGCTGATGTTCTTGATTCAAAAGGCAGTGATATTTTTCAGGATTATTTTTTAAGTGCTTCACTGCATTCAGTCTGATTCTTCTATGGTGTTTCTGTGTCCCACTTATGGCTTGAGAAATGGCACGGAAGAAACAGTTACCATCGGCAACAATGCTTTCATTATGACATGGCAGTCCAGTATCACCAAAGCATAAAGACTCTTTAATGTTGCAATTTTCAAATTCAACACTGAGAAACTTGCAAATTGCCTTGCACGCATTTTCTGAAAGAGGATTAAACTGCAGAATACTTTCCTCACTACCAACAATTATAATGTCATTTACATCATACACTTTGGCTTTCTTCACTATATGGTTCCCTTGAACAATAGGAGAGCCACTTTTTAACTCAACCCTGGTTTGCTTTCTGTCTACAACACCACATTCACTCACAGAAGAACACACAACAGCAGCAGGCTCACCACTCACACCATCACAGTCACTCACAGAAGAACACACAACAGCAGCAGGCTCACCACTCACACCATCACAGTCACTCACAGCAGAACACACAACAGCAGCAGGCTCAACACTCACACCATCACAGTCACTCACAGCAGAACACACAACAGCAGCAGGCTCACCACTCACACCATCACAGTCCACTCACAGCAGAGAACACACAACAGCAGCAGGCTCAACACTCACACCATCACAGTCACTCACAGAAGAACACACAACAGCTGCAGGCTCAACACTCACACCATCACAGTCACTCACAGCAGAACACACAACAGCAGCAGGCTCACCACTCACACCATCACAGTCACTCACAGCAGAACACACAACAGCAGCAGGCTCACCACTCACACCATCACAGTCACTCACAGCAGAACACACAACAGCAGCAGGCTCACCACTCACACCATCACAGTCACTCACAGCAGAACACACAACAGCAGCAGGCTCAACACTCACACCATCACAGTCACTCACAGCAGAACACACAACAGCAGCAGGCTCACCACTCACACCATCACAGTCACTCACAGCAGAACACACAACAGCAGCAGGCTCACCACTCACACCATCACAGTCACTCACAGCAGAACACACAACAGCAGCAGGCTCACCACTCACACCATCACAGTCACTCACAGAAACAGGCTCAGCAGACAGATCACATTCACTCTCACCTTTCAAACTCACTGTCACTATATTAAGCTCAAACTGAACATTTGGCACACCGAATCCTGCTGCAAGTTGGATTATGTGCTTGTACACTTCACTGATGCTCTTGAAAAACACCACAACACTTGAGCCATTACCATCTACCATCCCAGATTTACTGCGTGCGTGGGAGTCCACAATAGCATACATGCCATTTTTAGCATATAGCCAATGTAGTGCCTGACATGGTGAAGAGACAAGCGTTATCAGTAGCAAGATGTTCTTCCAGAGCAGTTTTCAAAGTAACCAAACATGCTTTCTCAAAAGGGATGGTGACGGAAAGCAGACGTCCCATAACAGTGTCAATGTGCAAACCAAACTTCTTGCCAAACAACTTTTCCTCTTCTTTAAAATCAAAAGATCCCAAATAAGAGTGACCCTTGGCAATACCACGCTTCTTCCTTATGTACAGATCATCACCTTCCAATAAAGTCATGTTTAGATCTGCCTGAGACCATTTATGCACCTCTCGCAGGTGTGTGTGTCTAACAATTGCAGCCAAAGCAATAGCCATGCACTGCCTTCCTCTACTTTCTGTATCAAATATTGTGTGACCTTGATGAAATGACCCAACAATATTATGAAAGTGAGGAGACTTAGCTTTGCTGTCTTCATGCTGCAAAGGCTGCTGTTGGACAGATGCTTGTTTTTCATGGCAGGAATCCTTGGCCACCTTTGCTTTGCACTCTTCCACTGACAGCCGCTGCAGTCTGACGACAGGGACTTGCTTTCCACGGCAGAACTTCTTCATTGGTACCTAAAAAATACAACAATGTTATTACCATTTAATTGCAAACAGTTTCTATTACAAAAGACACTCATACACACTCAGCAGCACAAATGTAGCATTCACACTCTGACACACTGCTTACATACATACACATACAGACATTATTACACAATAATGTGTAATCACTATTATATTGCATGCCATTTTGTTGTATTAGCACTTTATTTACACACCTGCACATCTGCTTCTCTGTGAACAGGACTGGAGGTGTTCCTGGGCCGCTTCACATCAGCCTGTACCTGCACACACAATAGATAGTGTTATGAACATGACCTGATCACATAATGCTTGCTTTATTATGTATTTTCTATCGAAATATTAAGTACATATTTTTATCAAACCTTTTTCTGCACAACTCGAGGTTGCCAGCCTGATGTTGATCTTGCTGTTAGCCCAACTCTGGCTGCATCCTTCACCTAAAAAACATACATATAGTTATTTATTCTCAAAAACTTTTTCTGTTCATTTTCAAGACGTCTGTCATCCACACTCAGCAGCACACACGTAGCATTCTCTCTCAGAAGCACATCAGTGCATACACATTACATAACATAATGTTTAATCACTATTATATTGCATGTCTTTTTCTTTAATAGGCACTTTATTAACACACCTGCACATGTTCTTCTCTGTGAACTGGACTGGAGGTCCTCCGGGGTCTTTTCACATCAGGCTCCACCTGCACACACAATAGATATTGTTATGAAATAACCTAGTCACATAATACATGCTTTGATATAAAACTTTCTGCCTGAACATACCACTTCCACGACCACTTCAGGCTCTGTGCAGCTGGATGGAGGTGGTGACACAGACACAGCATCAGTCTGCACCTAAAACAGAGATGTCACATTTTGATATATATACACACACCCCACCCACAGACATGTTTAGAAATGAATAACATACCTGCTGATCTTCTCTTGGTGCTGTGTTGATAGCAGTTGTCTTCAGCTAAAAACAAAACAAATACCAGTTAGACAAATCACATCTTGTATTCTGTATTTTATATCCAAATATGAAGTCAATATTTATATCTAACCTTCTTCAGCACAACTCGAGGTTGCCAGCTTGATGTTGAGCTCACTTCCTCAACTGTGGCTGCATCCTTCACCTAAAAACATAGATATTGGTAGTTATTATCAAACACTTTTCTATTTCATTTTCAAAAGCACATATAAAATGTTCTTGTGACATACCTCTCTCTTTGGCTGACTTCTACTCTGCACGGCAGTCCTTGCTTGACTCACCTATATTGAAATAAGACATTGATGTTTTAGATCCACAAACAAAAACTATATTTAAACAACACATTTATGTTTTACATTCACAAACGTAAGCAATAAGAACATTTGTTTGTTTTACCTTCTTTGTTGCCGGGGTAGTTGGGTTGTTGGGGGCGGCAGGAGTCTTCTGTGGTGCAGACAATACAGCAAAGCGGCCAGCCGACACGGGAATCGCAGACAGACTGGTGACCTGGAAAAATATAGTTTTAGTGAGGATTTTGAAACCTAATATTAATTGATGAATTGATAAATGATGTTAACATTTTTCTAACCTGTCTCCGGAGAACATTTCTTGTGCTGGTGGCAGTGGACTGTAGACCCTTCCGAAAATATAAAGTCAATTAGCACCTTCACATAAGGAATTGCCCACAACACATATAACACAGCATATATTTTTATATTTTTACTTTTTTTTACCTTTCTAACTCCTTCCCAGCCCTCGGAGTCCGTCTCTGGAGTAGTAGATGGGACATGGGACTGCTCTGGATGTGCGACAGCTCACAACCACATCTGGGGTCTTCGGCAGGGGCTTCACACACGGGCGGCAGGTGTCTTGGGGCTTGGGTGGGCAGAATCCACGGTGCTCTCAGACAGATCCCTGATGGCCTTACAGATCAGGTCAGACAAGATCTCCATGCCGTCAGGTACACTCAGGTGAATCTGCATAGACAAAATAACTTGAATTATTACACTGCTCTGTCACACATATACATTATGTCAACACACCAAAAGTATTTGTATTACTTACACCATCCTTTGCCCCACAACGGAGGTTTCTTCATAGGAAGTGCTCCACACAGGAGACATACTGCAGCCCTACAAACATACATATACACTTTAAAATATACGCTTCCATATTTGACTTTCACTCAAGCACATGTACTGTGTCTTACCTTCTGCCTCTGCTGCCGCCTTGTATGCTTCACGAAAGAGGTTCTGCCAGGTCACACTGACCCCGTGACGAGCAGGGAAGTCCACCACACTTGTCTACAAAAATACAAAACTTTAGTTCACAAACTATTTGAGGTCACAGTGTGTTTTGGTGATAATAAATATGACAGGAGTGCATACCTTTGGACAAAGACGTTTCACAGTAGACAGAAGATTCTGGAAGTTCTTCTGTGCCCGCTCCACTGTCTGGCCCCTGGTTGAAGAGTCGTTGCCGTATACCAGCACCACACATTTTGACACGCGTTGGTCGACAGTGGAATTCTGGACGTCACAGTGGATGGATTTCCGCGGTGCCGCCAGGACTGCAGATGAAGGCAAAGCTGACGGAACCATCTCCTCGGATGCACACATCTCTCTCCACGAAGGATCTGAGATGGGAATCCCCGATCACCAGGACCAACTGCAAAACAGCATTTATTAAACACTGAAGTGTGTAATATTAAGACTTTTTTTTCCATTTTACTTAACAGTTTACTAATAATCTATTCATAATTTGTTTTATAACAATTAATGTACAATGTGTTTGCATCTGCTGATAAAATGTGAAACAAACCCATGCTTTCTTTCTAAACAACTTCCAAAACAACATTATCCTGCTCTGCTCATGCCAGTTCATATGCTAATGGAGATGACGATGCTGGCTGAGGCCTGGTTAATGAGCACATTTAATATGAATAGGCTGCCTGCACTACATTTACACACCTTCCTGACAGACTAAAATAACCTTAAAACTACACACTATAAACTTTAAAAAGTAAATTGGACATACCTCCTTGTTCGGGGATTCTGGTGGAAAGCAGGCTCTCAGCTGTTTGCCGGTGAAAGGAGACCGTGGCCAGCGTCGTGCAGCAGGACGCCAGCCTGTCCCAATCGCCACTGTAAAGATACAAAGACAATGTATTCTTAATTTCATCTCTACAACTTGTAATTAAACTGCTCACATAAACAACACAACCAATAATAATATAATACAAAATAAAGCCATACCAAACATAGGAGCCATCACAAAACTCTGTGCTTCGAACAGAAAACCTGAGGAGCCCCTGTTCAAAACACCTGAAAGAAATAACAAACATAAATCTTTTTAAATGCTTGAAAATACACAATTTGTACATGATCAACATTATAATGTCAAAACAAACTCTAAACACTTAGGAGGTTAGGTGTTGTTTGTTTTGCTCTGATCAGATCACATGCACTTGCCCAAAACATAACTATGGCTCATTTTCAAGTATTACAGTTTGACTTATAAAATAAGTTAATATATATAGATATATATATATATATATATTATATATATATAGATATATATATATATATATATATATATATATATATAACTTATATATAACCATTACAAACATACTAAAGACATTGTAACTGTATAATTCAAAATACTTCACATACCTTGATGCACTCAAAAGAGCTGTGACTTGATAGTCGTCGCAAAAAAAAAAAACAAAACAAAAAAAAGTAAAAAGTCAAAGTAGTCCAAACTAAGAGAAAGTAATCCTCCTCGTAGAGTGGGAAAGTAAAACGTTCAAGTGAAGTAACCAAACTTAGAGAAAGTAATCTTCCTCGCAGAATGGGGAGTCTTGTGTCTGGAGACCAAACAAAGACTACAAAATCTCTGTTTGACATGTCTTTTAACCTCTCCTTCCCAGGTACCTACCCCCCTGGAACATACCCCAGCCCCCTTCTCCTCATGCATAACCCAGCCCCATTTTTTGAGGTGTGCCTTCACATTTTACCTGCTAGTTCCACCTTTGCCTTATTATTATTATTTCCTTTTCATCTGACAAACTAAAACTACTTTATAGCCAAATGTATTATACATGTTGACAGTTCTGTTTGACTAATTGAACTGAACCTTTTATAAGATGCCTACATTCATAATATGGCCCTTAAAAACATTTGTGTCATTAATATTATCTTTTACAACTGCCCTTTTTTAAAAACAAATGTTTGCATCATGAGCTTACATAACAACACAAATAAAAACTTATAATGAGTAATATTAAGATAAACACCATGACAACACCAACATACTTCATAAACACACACGACTTTGCCCTTCATTTCTGAACTTCTCCTGCTACAAACACACTTTTTTTTTTTTTCTCCGTTCAAACACTACTGCTCTCACCGTTTTCATGTTCACAAAGAACCTTTATATAAAAATGGACATACCTTACAATAAGCATAAAATGGACTTGGGTTAGGATAAACATGAAATAATGTACACAGATTTACATCAACACCACTGTAATTAAAATGATTACATTACTTAAATACTATGTCATCTTACCTTTAATAAACTGCTCACATTAAAGACTAAACACAAACTTACAGTATATTACAAACCTGAAATTTATAATATAATATAACTACTCAAATCAAATCCAGTCTCAGCCTCTTTGGAGATGAGCTTGTTAGATACTTCTTGACCTGCTTTCACATGGAAACAAGGCTGATGTGTTATTGTGTTCTCTGCTGATGGCTGTGGGGCCAAACTCTCGGCTGTAATGACTCTGATTATACATATGAATGGTACAAGTCAAACAGCCCCGTCACAACTCGAACCCCCAACCCCAAGTCATTCTCACTGACCATTTTAATGTCAGCACTTTTGTTTTGCACTGTACAGACATCATCATAAATGTATCAAATGCAACTATAACTAAAACAACAAAAAACAAAACTGACTGCCATAGAAGAAAATACATCTCAGAACAGTCACTTGTTCTTATGACAAATGTTATACTTATACTAAATATCTTCTCATTCTAATATCTTACTCCTTTGTGTCAAATTGAATTCCTCTGACAAATGTACTTTTCTTTCCATAGTACATCACTTTTCAGCCATAAAATACAATTCAATACATGCACATTTTCATTTTGGGTGAGTTTATAGCACAGATGATTTCATCACACTTGCTCCCTCTGCTTTCATACAAATGTTTCTTTCCTTCGCTTCTAATCTTCTACATTACATTATATAAATTTGTATGTATAAAATATGGTTTTAATTCCCATAGAATTATGCAGCTTACACACTATTCCATTTCCATACTAATAAATGAACACTCCTTAGAAATATCTGCCAATCACAGAAGAGAAACCACAACACTCTTCACTGAAACTGTACAAACTGTAGAATATTTAACATTTGAAATCATTACAGGTAAGTCACAATGATGGAAAGGTACTGCAGAATTGTACTCCTGAAAAAAATTCATGGCTAAAACTTACTGAAGTACAAGTACTACTGCCAAATATGTATGATACATTCACTTATTACCATTTTACATACATCTTTTGTACAATACTTCATTTATTAAACCTGTATTCAGATGTTCAAATATATATCTACATATTCTCAAAGCTCTGACCAATGCAGCAGTGCAGTTGTGTTTCACACAGACAGAGGTGAGACACACATGGACTGAGACAACAGAAGTGTAAGACAAGTGTGTAACAAACCCCGTCATTTATTATGTAACATATTAGCTTTAAATGTACACATTATACTGAATTACAAGTACATGTTTAAATACTCTTAGAAAGGACATTCCCCAAAACATCCACTAATTTACAAATATGTAGGTGTCATTACTTAGTTTCCACACTGAGGACTCTCCCACAAATGTAAATGTCATTGTTTCCTGAACTGAACACAGGAGTAGGAGCAGTGCTTAGCATGAACAACATTTACTATGAATGTTGCTAATCTAACTTTTTCTTGGTCAATCAATGATCCCATTCAGGCCTAAGGGGAAACTTTTGCTTTGATTTTACAAATACACAGTCAATTGAATTAAACACCACAAACTGTTGAGTTAAACTCTGACTCTGAAGGGTCTGAATCTGCTCTACTTGAATTAAAAACACATCTTTGAGAACAAGCTCTCCTTCCACTTCTTTACTCGTATAATAATCATTTATATTCTACATATATACATTTATAAATCTGCTCACCTTGTTGTGCCATAATGAATGCACAAATTATTACATCTGTATCCAAAATGCTGTCTCTGATAATTATGAGGCCAATACAAGCATTCAAAATATATGTTCTACCACAGCCTCAGAGCAGTGACTGGGTCATCATGTTCGTCTGTAGACTGCACCTACTAAACTACTACTACTATTAAATACATTTGCAGACTCTAAGCCACTGAAACCAATAAGACATAGTTAAACTAGCATACTCCTAATACTTATAAAATAGTAGTTTTTCATGTTCTCAAGGTGAGCTTCAGCTGCATACATATGTAAAACATGCTGATGTGTTGTTGTGGCTCTGGACTCAGAGGAACAGGCTCCAGAATTAAACATATGAGAGGCCCAACTCAAATGAGTCCTCCCCCAGTAACACTCACAGGCTCATTTCGCTCAGTACTATGAGAGACAATACAAATGCAGTTTCACTTTAAACTCATTTCAGTGTGTTCTTTTATACACATCTAAACAGTCACATTCAGTGAAGTCTTCACTGAGCTTCACTAAAGCACAGGGCTGATGTCCAACAAGGTCCTGGGTTCTGCTCATTTCTGTTCACATTTACATTTCTCCACCTGTCTCTACTGTGGCATTCACTTTTATGTAAGAAGCACAATCTTCCCTTTAACAGAAAGGAGCACAACATAAAATACAAACAATATACATTACATAGAAGGCATCGTCACTGGACACGACTTTGTTTAAAGTCTAATTGCTCACTTTTAACTATAAACATGGCCTTAATTACAAAAAGACAGTTTTCAAATTACAAGTTGCAGCATTTAATCATTACTTTTGTACTAATTAGCGCTATCCCCCGAAAATATCACTATAAACTTATCATTTGTAGGACATTCACAATGCATATAACATTTATATTATTACTTTGCTGTGGTAGAACCTGTACAAAAAAATCTCATTGTTTCACATCACATGCAAGTGTCTACATCATTATTACAAAACCATTCATTCTGAATGTAGGGACTTTGTACACACAGGGAATACATTTCCGAAAACTTACTTCTTACATGTATTCTTTAATCTGTGCCTCTTCTTCTTTTTTTTTTTTTTTTTTGACCCCCCAAACATACATAAAGAAGAACTATTGTGCTGTGTTTTGTCATTCTGCTAGAACCCCTACTAAAGATTAGAGAAGAAAGACAAGACTAAGATGCCCCTCTACAGTTTTATTTCACTTAAAACAGGCGCAGTTCAAATATATTGACTCCAAAATGATTGTTTCCTGACAGGCCCATTGTGTTAATGCCTCATGGTGCAAACAGCTCCTACAGAGGAAACACTAAACACTATAACTACCAAAAACAATCACATATATAGGTAATAATATTGAAATAATTTGCTGGAAAATACAGCACAGTAAAACACATAAGACATTATTAAATTTGACTTGTCAGATAAACAATCACAATAAAAGAGGAAAAAGTAACACAAAATGCCACTAATCCAAATCACATAAAATCTTTTTAACACTTATAATCTACATACTCATTTCAACAAGTAGCACAACTATAAAAGCCACATTCACAAACACTTATGTCTCCTACATAACTTTACAATTCACTTAAGCTGCATCACAACATGTGTAAAATCACATATATCTACAACAGTGACTGATTACGCCAATATAACACCTAATGGAAATGTGATGTTAAAAACAGCCAAACTGTGAGCTGTACATTGTGCAACATCAGAAAATGTGTGTAACTGTTCAACTGCTGTGAACATTGTCAACAAGAAAACGACAGGATGCCGTTTCAACTGATCCACTCATTTTCTACTTTTCTTTGTTTCTTTATTTTCCTTTTTATTTTATGTTTTTTGCCTCATTACTGCAGTGACTTTAATGACATGCATGTCCTCAGAAAAGTCCAGCTGGTACCAAAAACCCTCCTCAATTGTGAGCTCTCTTAAAAACAAAATGAAGGCCTAATCTAAGCCGGAACTGATCACAAATCTAAACTTACTCCATTGACTTGACCATCCTTCACCACTATGCACCTGCGATTTTGTTAATCACGTTTTTTTTGTTACAGCAGATGCAAATGCTGCATAATTTCTCTTTTTCTTTACATGTTCCTATGAAATAATCACGCATTAACAACACTAACAACTAACAGTTTTCTGATTCAAAAATTCTACTTGAATAATTACAATTTAACCTAAAGTTTTTACCAACCTACAACATTAACTACATCACCTGTGACCTGACAATGCCCTGGAGACAATGAACCACAGAACCAACCACCACAGCTGGACCTGAATCAAATGCTCCTTCTGAGCAGGAGGACACACGGTTCTTCTGGCCAGAATCAGACCTGCATCATTCAATCCATCCTTCTGTTTCACTGGAGGAAAACTTCAGAAAAATTCTGCCATTCACTTCTTCTCATGTGACTCAAAAGAACTTGACCTGTTCCTCGTGACCCCAGACACAGCCCTGAAGATCGACACATGGGCTGAAGGACAACTCCAGAGACGAGCTGTGGCCAGAGACGCCAAGCTGCGAGAGGACGCACAGTACAGACATGTGTGGTCAGAGAGAGGACACGGGGACACAGCACAACCATGTGTGGTCAGAGGGAGGACAAAGGGACAGAGGACAGACATGTGTGGTCAGAGGGAGGACAAAGGGACAGAGGACAGACATGTGTGGTCAGAGAGAGGACACGGGGACACAGCACAACCATGTGTGGTCAGAGGGAGGACAAAGGGACAGAGGACAGACATGTATGACATGTGTGGTCAGAGGGAGGACAAAGGGACAGAGGACAGACATGTGTGGTGAGAGGGAGGACAAAGGGACAGAGGACAGCCATGTGTGGTCAGAGGGAGGACAAAAGGGACAGAGGACAGACATGTGTAGTCAGAGGGAGGACAAAGGGACAGAGAGGACAGACATGTGTGGTCAGAGAGAGGACACGGGGACACAGCACAACCATGTGTGTGGTCAGAGGGAGGACAAAGGGACAGAGGACAGACATGTGTGGTCAGAGGGAGACAAAGGGACAGAGGACAGACATGTGTGGTCTGAAGGAGGACAGAGGACAGACATGTGTGGTCAGAAGGAGGACAAAGGGACAGAGGACAGACATGTGTGCTCAGAGGGAGGACAAAGGGACAGAGCACAACCATGTGTGGTCAGAGGGAGGACAAAGGGACAGAGGACAGACATGTGTGGTCAGAGGGAGGACAAAGGGACAGAGGACAGACATGTGTGGTCAGAGGGAGGACAAAGGGACAGAGGACAGACATGTGTGGTCAGAGGGAGGACAAAGGGACAGAGGACAGACATGTGTGGTGAGAGGGAGGACAGAGGACAGACATGTGTGGTCAGAGGGCGGAAAAAGGGACAGAGGACAGACATGTGTAGTCAGAGGGCGGAAAAAGGGACAGAGGACAGACATGTGTGGTGAGAGGGAGGACAAAGGGACAGAGGACAGCCGTGTGTGGTAAGAGGGAGGACAAAGGGACACAGGACAGGTGATGGGAAATATTTAACTGAACAGCGCCACCATCATCTTAAAACAGCATTCATCGTCTTCTTGGTCTATTTTTACATTTGACATTTTCGCTCTAAATCAACCTGTGACTCTACATCAAGCTGCCAAACTCTCTAGTAGTAAAAACAGCTGCAGAGACAAAGCAACACACAAACTGCTGAGATTAATCTTGATTCTGACTGTGTGCAGTACACTCACTGGCCAGTAGGTTGTACTAACAAACACTTCCAACTATGCTCCTACTTGGCAAAATACAAGTGAGCAACACTCTTATGATAGAATGTGGAACAATTTCATTACAAATTTGGGACAAGAACTTCACATTTTATTCACCAAGCACAACTGTCATTGCTTGCCTTCACTACATGGCTCTAATAGAAAGAAGGCATGTTCTTGCTGCACTACAGCGTCACTATAGTAGCAATAACTGCAGACGGATCTCTAACACTGTGCATTATGACCTCCATACAAAAGTATAATCAAATGTGCACCTTACATGTTTTTACCTATTAACCTACAGTTACAATGTCTGTGTCAAATACAATGACATTGGAAGTGATGTTTGTTGGATGGAAAAGTTGAAGGAAGAGACCAGCTCGTTGCGGTGGCGTGAACCCCGTGGTCGCAAGGGGTGGCGAGGGCCTTTATCACTGCTTGCAGTTTTAATTCATTCTTAAGTTTGTAGTCGATGCTCTTGTCAAAGATTTTCTGCGAACAGCCTCTGATAGCCCTGCCCCAGCAAAGGGGCCTCACTGTTCTGCTCCTTGATCTCAAACTTTTTCTCAAGTTTGCTGGCCATCTGCTCATTTTAAATCACTGTGATTTTTTTTTTCTAAAATGTTCTGTATGAATAAAGTTAAATTGGTAGCTTAGTTTACTTAAGCAACCAATTAAGAGTATTATGCAAAATCTTTTTTTTTTTTTTTTTGGAGGAATGTTTCTAAGAGGATGTTGACAAACTTCATCTGTCATCCATGCACATTTCAGTAAACTTAGCGTTCTCTCCCAGGCCCTATTCGAACCCTCCTTATGGTTAGCTGTAAGATTCTGCCCACTGCTCAGCCTACAAGCGTCATCCATGTTTCCACACGACAATTCTCCATAAATATACAAAAGCATGACACAAACCTGATGCAATGTGCAGTAGTTTCATTAGTGGGATGCGTGCTGATTGTGTCGGGATAGAGCTGTGAAGGCGGGGTGACTTAGCATGGAGAGCAAACAGACGGGGCCAATGCAAATATAGTATTTTCAAACAATAAAAAGTAACATGGTGATGTAAATACACTCCAAGGAAAAGCAAAACTGGACACCTGCACCTGTTTTTTTATTGTTTTATATAGACTTGTGCACCTTGTTTCTTCTTTTTTTTTCAGCTTGTATTGCATTTTAAACAGAGGGCCTATGTGCTTTAATTGGGTTCTCCTGTATAAATAAAGATAAAGAAAGAAATATGTATGTGTTAGCAGTTAATATTCAGTTCATACCCCATAGTAAATACCCCCTCTTTCAGTATGTCAATGATTATGACCTGGATAAATCAACAGATCTTTTAGTTTTACTTTTTTTTTTTTTTCTTTTTTGTATGATTTAAATTAGTCTGCTCTGATCTTTGACTTTTCATGTCAGCTTCCCACATTGGATCATTGTCAAACTAACCACCTCCCTTCTCTTGCACCCAGGCATAATGAGCTCCAGCAGATTAAAGTGTAATCCTTGCACTATGGCCATAGCATCTTTGTCTTGAATCATTACAGAGATTTAACGCCAACCGCTGAACCTCCAAATCACTTTTTATGACAGTCACAGCACACATTAGGAGCTTCGTTAGGTGGCTCTTAAGGCTTCGCGGCATCGGATTTACATCTTAAATCAGAACAACTGCGCCGCGCAAACTATTCGGGCCCAATTACGGAGCCCTGTGTCTTTCCAAATGTCTTCTAATAATATCTTTGACAACAGAGTAACAGTAAAACGCATTACACACAGCAGCAGTGCAGACAGTAAGAAAAGAAGAAAGGTCAAAGCTCGTATTGGAGCGGATGACAGCAGGATGCCATTTGACTAACTGCTATGTGAATACCAAATAAGCTGCTATGTGCAAAAAAGTTCCATAGGTCCCACTTTACCTTTTAGAGCCATAAAAGAATGCAGCATATGGGGAAGAAAAACGCCAGCAGTAGTACAGAGTGTGTTTGGTAGTAGAGACAAAGCTTAGCTAATTTACACTAGACAGGGAGCGCGGGGCATAGGGAAGTACCATCTGAAACATAGCCCCGAGCAGCAACGAGCAGGGCCAAGGACAAACTCGAATGTTCATATAGTAATTATGCAGAGTGGGTGAACATTTAGTCTTTCTTAATGAGATGTGTGGTAAAGTCAAATGGGTAAAAATGTTAACTCCACGGAAGCTGTTGGATGTTAAATAAAAAGCTAAATGTTTCTTAAGTGCAGAGTTTCAGATGTATCTTAGATTGGTTGGTCAAAGTAATAAATGTATTATTTAAATGAATTTGTATGTTCTATGGACGACTGAGGGATTACACAGACCATCGTGACTATAAGGATGAAACTGGAGACAATAGCTGTTTACAGTTTCAGTGTAGTTGCCTTCAGATAGACATAAGGCAGTGTCCATCAGCAATCTGACCAGAACTGAAGAAGAGGCTTGGATGAACAGGAAAACGTCTTCACTCCTACAACGATTTGTCCAGTTGACAGATTTAAATTTCGTCTTTTGCTATGGAGACCTGGGCGACTGAGGGATTACACAGACAATCGTGACTATAGTTCACTAACATAAATGTACTCATATTTTGTTAATCGTTATCTGGACCTTTTATCAGGCCTTTTCTATACAAAAAACAGAGGCATTATTAAATCAAAATGTCAAAAAAGAAAAAAATATTTCTGATTTTTATGAATATTACACTTCATTCATAAATATTTATATTTCATAAAATTATTTACCATATCTCAATTTTTATTTGGTTGATAATGTATTTAAAAAATCTCAATGTATATTAGAAATAATCATTTGACTCACTGACTCATCGAAAACTTAACTGCTGACTAGTCAAATAGTAGTATATCTAATTACCATCAGGACAGAACTAGGTCTGAAACAAGTAAGCCAGGATTAAACTAGTGCTGAACTTGTTCTCAACTGGTGATGTACAAAATATAGGTTAAGCCCATCATGTCCAAACAAGAACTACTGCCAGGGGCTATGGTATTCATTCATCACAGCAAGAAGGTTCCAGGTTTGATTCCTGGGCTGGATTCCTGGGCTGGATTCCTGGGCTCCTTTGTCTGACTGGCATTTCCTCTGGGCTCTTCAGTTTCCTCCATCAACCAAAAACATGCTAGCTAAGGTAGTCCTAATTAAGTCTAGCTCAAGATGGTCAAGACAGGTTTCCCCAGTGACATTGAAGGATGGGTCAAATGCACTCTGCCTGCTCTAACAAATATCCACACAATAAAAGAGCAAACACATTTTTGGAAAATAAGTCATCATTAGGCATATATTTACATACATTTTGTGATATTAAAGTTTTGACTGAGGATACATAAGGTTATATTGCACATGTGAAAGAAATTGGATCAACCCCTAACTATTGAAAATCAGTTGTGGACCAAAAAATTGACCTTAGCTGCCACATTACAACAATACCCAGAAAATTGCCTTCCATTTCTTGCTATTATCACCTTCTGTCCTTGTGCTTTTATTTGTTCTGATATACAAAAAGAAAAGAAAAAAAACACATCTCACTTGCTTCCAGTGGCCCTGTCTATTGTTGCCTTGTCAGAAAAGGGCTCCACTTTGCCCATGTAATCCTCACATTATTCTCACATCCAGAAAATAAAAGTTACTATTTCATCTGAACACAAAAACCCAACGTGCTCAGTGCTATTACGAGATCAGAGAGCTATTGTTAACGTTTCGCTTGTGGCTTTTGGGAACAATGAAAAGATTGCATTTGACTTTCCTATTACAGCTGCTTGTGTGAGCCCTGACTCTATACACTGTTAAAAAGGGTTTTGAGAGTCTACTGTTTCATTTTCATGTTATATTTAGAGCTAGCATCTGTTTGCCTGGGAAGAATACACACTTTTGTCTTTTATGTCTTGTCTATGTTGTGTTATGGCACTATTTGTTCTTACTTACTTACTTCTTCAATACTTTACAAAGATGTGAGTCTGGTCACTGGTGGATCCTCTTTATACAGGGTGGCTCAAAAGTCACTGCCAGTTGAAAAAAATTCATAACTCTTTTGTTTCTAAATATTTTTCTTTTATTTTTTCAGAGCATTTAGAGCTACCCTTCCGACATTAATATGAGCAAATATAGCACCGATTAACAAACCCTCATTGTACAGTGGTACTTTGAGTCACATGGGTCAAATTCAGAAACCCAGCAGCGTTACCGTTGACATTTTAATACCAGAGATGCCCCAAGCGTAAATTACATTAAAGGAATAATAAGTGGTTTTCAAAGACAGGGGGCAGTATGTGATCTCCCGAGACCTGACTAGTCCCGATTTCTTCCTGTGGGGCTATCTTAAAGAAAAGACATTTGTGAATAAACCTCAGACAATGAACGACTTAAAACGTGATATCGAGGATCAAATAAGAGCCATAAGCCCAGAAATGCTTTCAAATTTCACCGTATATATTGCCAAAAATCTCAGAAGGTTCAGTTTACATACTGCTAAAATTTAATGAGGATAACTTAAGAATTATAGGAGCTGTTGAAGATTTAAAAGTGTCAGTGACTTTTGGACCACCCTGTATAAACACAGAAATAAAAATAAAAACAGAGATGTCATTGTGGATTTCCCAGACAAACCATCTGTAAGTTTTTATTCGATTTTTTGTAACAGTAGAGATGCAGATGTGAAACCCTGACTGCAGTTACATAGACACCACCTGGGTGTTCTGTGAGAATACGACGGGGCCGGGTTCACCAATCTAATTACAAATGGTAGCTGTAAAGTATCTCCCATATTTTTATAATTAAATATTAAACGTATTTTTACAGCAGGCAGTAAAATGCGACCATGGATGACAGACAATTTTGTACACCCAATAAAAAAATCCTGTAGCATTTGAGTCAGAAGAAGGTATTACGCCAGCAGGGGTAGCTATACAATATCTTTTACTTTTTTATTAGGTGCCATTTGCTGTGAGCTTAAACAAGATCATCCAAAACTGTCAACGTTTTCCGATGTATAAAATTACCAACCAGATCTAATCTAATCATCCTTACAAGTATTGACCCTAAGAGCCAGCACAAAACCAGGACTACAGGAAATAGTGTAAGAACCCATATTTAAAACACATTTAGACGCTGGAAATCTCACATTTGAAAACCTAAACTCGATAAAAAATTGTATCTATGAGCAATACCGAATGCAAATGACCAAATGATCAACTCACTGTATACTAGACGTACATATAGGAAAACACACCAATGCAAAGCCCCCCATATGTGCATATCCTATAGCCTATATGTACACAGGCTGTTGGTAAACATGACTTAAGCTGTCCATTTGCTGCTGCTGATCCAGGGATGATTAAGGCTCTTCGGCTCCAGCGTTCTGACCTTGGAGAACCAGCTACACAGTACACACAGTACACACAGTACACACAGTACACACAGTACACACAGGGAGATTGGAGAAAAAGTATTTTACTCCAAACTAACAGCTCTGACTTTTCCAATACAAGAAAAAGCACAGCATAGATTAAAAGATACGTACGATACTATACTATACTAGATACTACAAAACTACAAAAGCAAAACGTGAAAAATGTTATACATAAGATTACAAATGTGTTAGTACTGTTGAAGAGGGCAATAGTGACTAAAATGAATATTGTGTCTGTATACAAAAACAGAAATAAAGTTGAAAGAACACAGCTCTTTTTGCAGTTAGGGATGTAACAAAATCATATTATAGAGTTGCAGTTATTGTCAGTTATATTTGACCATGATCTAACAGTGAAATAGTATGTAGCCTGTGCTCTTACTGGGTAAAAAAAGGTACTATAATCACAACTGAACCTGGGCTGCCGGTGTTTAAACTTGCATATAGAGGACACACACAAGGACTCAGGATTACTGTAGCTTAGCTTGCTATCTTACATAATGTGCATGTTTTGGCTTGCTTTTAGTATTAGATTTTGCTTCAAAAAGTTAATAATCAGGATTATCAATTGAACAAATAATCATTCTTATCTTTATTTGCAAGTTTAACTATATAGTCAGTAATCAAATATACAGTTATACAGTCTCGCTGTTTCGCAGATTTTTTAGTGTAATTGTGGATGCTTTTTTTACCGAGTATGAACGTGCATTGTGTTCTGTGTCCTGATTGGCTAAAGGACTGTAAACCATTGTCCATCAGTCTCCTCCGTGCCGTGTCTCCTGCACAGTACAGAATGTGTTCAGCCAAATTTACATAAATGTTGGATCGCAGTGTGACTCTGAAGTGCTGTATGTTTGCAAGTTTTCTCTCCGCCAAAACCCACAATGTCGATGAAACGTTCTGCACCGGCAAAGCGTGTGTTTAAACAAAAGAGAAATGTGAGAAAATGTTAATGCCTGTCTAAGAAAAGTGTATAAAGTGTGTGGTGAGGGGTTTCACAGCCCAAAACAAATATAATAACTGTAAAAAATAAGGCTGACTACTTTGCGGATTTTGCCTATTGCGGGATATTTTTTAGAACGTAACCCGATAAATGAGGGATCACTGTATCTCCAAAATATAGCAATCATGCTATTATCCACTTTTCAATATATCTCCCACTTCCACATTCTACATTATATAGGCTAATAATATTTAATACAGATGGGGGGGGGGGGGGGGGGTCACTAATAGAAATGACCAGGTTCAATATTTGTGAATTTACCTTTTATATATTTCATCAGAAAGTACAACGTAATCGATAGGAAAAACTGGCTCTTGCCGCCTCTGGGACTATGACATCATCACACTTTAGACTCTGAAAACCATCCAGTGAAAGGTCAACAAAATCTGTCTTAAAATGCTCTTGGAGTCCAAAGTTTTTCCGGCCCATGTAGCCGTTAAAGTATAATGAAAATAAAACCTAGGCTAGCGCTCTGGTGTTGGGTGATGTACAGGGCTGTCAGCAGAATCCCTCAAAAGCACTTCTCTTTGGCACTCGGAGCAAATGGACAGCTCCTCACCAGACAGGCTTCATCAGTGTCAGATTTACAGGCAGCCCGCGGGTACAGGACCGGTGCTACCTCCAGCTCATAAAATCATTAGCTTTTCCATCAAAGAACCGCAGTAAATCTGGACTCTTATTTGGAGTGAAAACAGTATAGGTTGCAAATGTGGATGTGTGCTGAGATCGTAGGGAAATAGGTCTATAGAGTGATGCAGTTGTGTTGTGTAAAAGATCATTGTTAGTACATGTATCAGTGCTGTGCAGAGTTTTACAGTGATAGAAAAAAGGACCTAATGCAAGAGCAGATAACAATTAAAAAAAAAAAAAAGGGTGATAGATGGGTGACAGTAGCTCAGTTGGTGGAGATTTTGTCCACTGATCAGAAGGCTGGCTGTTCAAATCCCACTTGACATAACATCATTGGTTGATGACTGCTGTTGTTGTGTCCTTGAGCAAGATACTTCATATCCATCTATCCATCCATTTTCTTCTGCTTATCCTGGGCTGAGTTGCGGGGGCAGCAGTCTAAGCAAGGACTTCCAGACTTCCCCTCACCCCAGACATGTCCTCCAGCTCCCTCCAGTGTGTCCTGGGTCTTCCCTGGGGCCTCCTCTCCGACAGGACATGCCTGGAACACCTCTCTAGGGAGGTGTCCAGGAGGCATCCAGAACAGGTGCCCTAGCCACCTCAGCTGGTTCTTCTCGACGTGTAGGAGCAGCAGCTCTACTCCAAGCTCCTCCCATATGACCGAGCTCCTCACCCTATCTATAAGGGAGCACTCAGCCACCCTACAGAGGAAACCCATTTCGGTCGCTTGAATCCACGACCTTGTCCTTTAACTGAGCCAAATTGATCAAGGCAAGATATTTAAACTTTTATTATAACTTGTGACAAAATGCCTTCCAAAAGTGCTTAAATATTAGTAACATTTTTCATATTTGTTTAATTTACCTACTATAAATGTGTCTGTTACACCAGCTGATGTCATGAGGTGATCGACTTCACTTCTTAAACGTGCTCTACCTGATTTTTACTGTCTTAATGACGTCAATGACAGAGCTAGTTTATTTTAACCAATTTACAGCAGTCCTAAGTTATTCCTCACATTCTTAACACATCCACAGCATCTGTAGAGCTTATAAGCACGTTTTACTATTTTCAAATGCCACCGTGGTAATGCTACCAGCTGGCATGCTAAGATCACCATTCCTGGTTTGTAATTAGAAATGGTTTGTAATTAGATGCAAACAGCACACAATGGTTTCATTTCTACCCTTAGAGCTGCTGTTATATATCTGTACCGGGCAAAACTAATTTTGCTCAACTACATACAGTAAAAAATTGGGTACAGCCACTTTAAAGCGGACCTATTATGCAAGATATTTTAACCATGTTATAGTTGTTTCGCTCACTAATTTAGGCTCTCGAAGTTGTATTTAGAGTGATTCATGCATGTTTAAGTAATCTTTATAACCCTGTATTCAAGTCATTGCCATCGGTAAGTGCCCACTGCTTTGTTCTTACTTCATTCTCCAGCTTAAATGTTCTTACTTGAAGATATGTGTAGGATTTGGCAGCATTGCATAGTCATTTTGGTACAAATGAAAAAAAAAATCCACTTTTCGCTAGTCTGATTTGCAGCTATCCATAGGAAGTGCCAAGAACTGTGCCGCTTTTTGCTGTGATGATGTTTAAGGCGACATCAGCTCCCATCGGGCACCTCAGTTTTCAATCGGCGGACTTATTTCTTTTATTAAGCCGTTTTAAATCAATATTGCAATTTGAAATGACATAAGCACAATAGGTCTTCTTTAAAGTCTCGTAATTTTCCTCAGTGGTAGAACAACCCTTCAGAACATTTCTTTCTCATACACAATCCTAATAAAAGTATATATATATTCCAACAATGTCACCCAGGCACTAACCTTCATTTGGTCATTGGTCTGGGCCGCTACGAGCGTTGTGTGTTGCCGTACAGAGGCAGCGAACAGCCCAGTCGCTGCTCCCCTGGTCATTAAGTGCATGATGAAAGTGAAGAGTAATATAGTTGATATATTACCTCCCGGGCTCGCAGGCGGCACAGGGCCAGATTTACACACCTGGATCCACATCAGTAAACAAAGCCCCCAGCTCTGGCCCCTGCTGCTGCTGTTGCTGCCTTTGTTTGAGATCTGATCCAATCCCACTCCCGGCTCTAATGAAAAGTCCATTTGGATGACAAGCAGGGCTGCCTCCTCTCCCCATGTTTGTTCTATTAAATTGGGGATGGAGGGTCATGTTGTGGACGTCCTCGGATGTAAGAATGTCTTCGATTGCGTCATTCTGTGCTGCTCAAATAGCCACCGGTAAAATGTGCCAATACAACAGAAGTAATGGTTTCACTGTTGGCATGTTTAGAGTTTATGTGGACTTAAATGAGTGAAAACAAATGTAACCGCTAGTATTCACTGTGCTAAACAACCAAAGTCAAAACGTCTTTGCCCTAAAACATTTCGAGGACTTTTCACCATTCAAAAGATATCATATTTTGTGTTTAATTGTTAATTGCTATAACAACGGTCCTATTTTTTCATTATTCTTAAATCCATGGACAGGACCAAATACATGTTATATTACGTTTAATGGGCAATATGTAACTTTTCTAGTAGAGGACCCACCAATTCTTCATTTATTAACTCCATGGAGACAAGCAGGTGACACCACTAGGCCAGGTTACAAGTGAGATCTGTGGAGAGGCAACCCAGCTTACAGTAGGAATGCAGTAATGCTTAAAGGAGAAGAATGCCATGTTTTATGGAATGTTGGACAATGGGAAACAAAAACATTGCCATAGAGATATGCAGATGACAGTAAAGTAGCAAAGAACATAGCACATCATACCTCCTGCTAGCTTATTGCAACATCAGTTCTGAGTGTTTCTGTAATCACTTTAACAATGTTCTTTGTTTGAAATGTTAAGATAACTGAGCCCATAATCGTACTGTAGATTCTAAAATCCCCTATATACCATCATCAGACATTTACAGAGACCATTATAGCTAGGCAGAACAATTGTAACAATTATTAAAAGCACATAAGACTGTGTTTTTGCGAGCTGTGTAAGTCACTTTAACCTATTAGCATTTCAGAAATAGTCTTAAAAGTCAAAAATAAATGGGCTATTTAAATTCTACAGAATGGTTTCAACAGCCTGTACTTGGTAATTGCACCGATTCTGCTTCCTGGTTTAATAGTGTATATCTACTATACTTGTAATAGACTCTTGGGAAATAAACCATTTGGCTCGAGCTGGAGCCGTTTGCTGGAATCGTATCACATTTGGAATGTGAGGTTGGCTATTTGAGACAATACTACTGTAGGCTATCTACCTCTGCACTTTTGAACCAATGTGGTGAGGGTTTGATGTGGCCTAGTGCAAGGGAAATACAAGCTTTTTTATTTGTTGGGATATAAACAATAAAGTTAACAGACAGTATTCTATTATTTACTGCCTTGATAGTTCCGCAGTGTGGCATTACATTTATATCCATGGAGACAAACATGTGACATCATCAGGTCAAGTTACAGGTCTGTGAAGAGGCAATCCCACTCACAGTATAAATACATATTTTTCAAGACATTTTTGAGTAATAAAAACATGTGTAATTGATTAAAATGCTACAGTGATAATTTTAATGCCATACTACGGAACATTCCAGGCAAAGCAATAACATCTCCCGAACAAAAAAAACAAGTATATACTCATTTTCATATTATTTCAACATTCTTTAACAGAAATCAACCATGTGACCACACTGGAGTAACACTCATAACTGCCTATGCTCAGAAGCACTGTGGCTCCCTCTAGTGGGACGTTTTAGTAGTGACACATAATGAGAAACGGCTCATATTTGGGTTTTATTCTGTGCTGTGTTGGAACCTGAAATCATTTATATCATTGCTGTTGTAAGGTTCAACAATTCATGAGTAGCAACTGGCATAAAACAAACACTGATAACCGATAACTGCTCATTGCTTGCCACATTCATGCTTGCAAAGTCGATGAAGTGCCTTGCCCAAGGACACAACAACACTGTCCTCTCATCGAAACTTGGATTACACTGCCAGCTTTCAGGTTTTAACCACTTCCACACCCAGATTTTGGGAGAGTTAAACTGTATCTTTGCAAAATGTTTGTGCATACTTCGTACAAATGTGATATTTTGAGATGAACTTTGAGATGAACCTCTTTGAATTAGGTTCTGTCCAGCCCGTGTTATGCGCGGTTATATACAGGCCGCCCAAATACAACAAACACTTTATGGGAGACTTCTCGGACTTCTTAGCTGGACTTATGCCTAAGTATGACCGTGTCTTGATCCTAGGCGATTTAAATGTCCACGTTTGTTGTCCAAATAATCCGCTGGCCAAGGATTTTTTAAACCTCATTGACTCATTTAATCTTACACAATGTGTGACTGTTCCAACACAAGAACACGGACATACTCTTGATTTGGTTTTAACGCATGGTTTTACTCTCTTTAACCTAAATGTCCTCGATGCATCTTTTTCTGATCACAATCCTGTTGTTTTTTGATATTGAGTTATCGGGCCACATAGAGAAGTCGCGCGCTCCAGCCAAGCGCTGTCGGATTATAAACTCCTCCACCGCTGCTGCATTTGGTGCGGCTTTTAATCAAGTCGCGACTGGTCTTCCGCTATCAGATGCTTTTAACGCAGATGTGGACTCTCTCTCGTTATGCTTTGACTCAAACTGTCAAACTGTTTTGGACATGGTAGCTCCCGTGAAAATAAGGCACTCCAAACCTATCCAGGAGCCCTGGCTGAATGACTTTACGCGCGCAGCTAGACGAGAAACTCGTAAAGCTGAGCGCAAATGGAAACGGGACAAGTTAGAAGTGTCATTTTTCAGTTACTTAGAGACAGTTGGCGCTCTTATCAGAAGATAGTGAAATCTGCTAAAACAAAGTATTTTTCAGATATCATTGTGTCCAACTGTAACAACCCTCGTGTTTTGTTTAAAACTGTAAACTCTGTACTTAATGCTCCACAGCCAGTTTGTGTTGAGCCCACTGTTGAAATGTGTGACAGTTTTCTTAACTTCTTTGTTTGTAAAGTGCAAAACACCAGAGCTCTTATTAGTCCTCCTCTGTATAATCCTCCTGCTCTTGTCATGCCCTCTGATGTTTTTGATCACTTTGAATGCGTTAATTTGTCAACTTTGAGTGAAATTGTTGATAGCTTGAAGCCTTCTGGGTCCCCCCATGATCCAATTCCATCTCGATTGTTTAAAGAAGTTTTTCCTGTTGTTTCTCAGCATGTGCTCAATATAGTCAACTGTAGCCTATTAAAAGGGGCAGTACCCAGGAGTTTTAAGCTTGCTGTAGTGCAGCCTCTTCTTAAAAAACCTGGTCTTGTTGATGCTGCTGACATGGGAAATTTCAGACCCATATCAAAGCTTCCTTTTATTTCGAAAATCTTAGAAAAGATTGTCTTCTCTCAGCTGAAAGATTATCTAGAGTGTCATGACATCCTGGAAGTGTTTCAGTCTGGCTTCAGATCTAGGCACAGTACTGAGACCGCTTTACTGAGGGTTTTTAATGACATTTTTGTGGCTACTGATTGTGGACATAGTGTCATTTTGGTACTTTTAGATCTGACTGCGGCGTTTGACACAGTAGACCACCAGATCCTCCTGTCACGGCTGCAGCACTGTGTTGGTATACAAGGGCCTGCAATGGTTTAAGTCCTACCTAACAGATAGACAATTCTGTGTCCACATTGCATCCACTGAATCCTCTGCTGCTGCCCCTCTCACTTGTGGAGTACCCCAAGGCTCCATTCTCGGGCCACTTCTTTTCTCTCTGTATCTCCTCCCTCTTGGGTCAATTTTTCACAAGCATGGCATTTCATTTCATTTTTATGCGGATGATACACAAATTTATATGCCACTTAAGCAGGAAAACTCCTACAGTGCAAAAGCACTCAGAGACTGTGTTGATGAAATTAAAAATTGGATGTCTTTAAATTTGTTATTCTTAAATGACAAAAACTGAAATTGTAGTGTTTGGGCCTGTGAGACAAATACTTTAAGCATTGATCTTGGGGCTCTTGCCCAATATGTGAAACCTGTGGTGACAAATCTTGGTGTGAGGCTGGATAGTGATTTAAAACTTGATGCCCAGATTAGCGCAGTTGTTAAAACGAGCTTTTTTCAAATCCGTCAACTCGCGAAAGTCAAACCTGCCCTCTCACAGCACCATTTTGAGATTTTAATTCATGCTTTTATCACTAATCGTTTGGATTATTGTAATGCACTTTTTATTGGTCTGAACCAAACCTCTCTTAAACGACTTCAACTTGTCCAGAATGCAGCTGCTCGACTTTTAACCGGAACAAAAAAACGGGAACACATTACACCTGTTTTAAAGTCCCTACATTGGCTCCTGTCTCCTATCGTATTGATTTTAAAATCCTTTTGTTTGTTTTTAAATGCCTCCACGGCCTCGCTCCACAATATCTGTCTGACCTGCTTTTACCTTATGCTCCCGCTCGTTCACTCAGGTCTGCAGATCATTTACTCTTAGTGGTCCCACAAACCAGGAAGAAATTTCGAGGGGACCGTGCCTTCTCTGTGGCCGGTCCCAAACTGTGGAACGCGTTGCCCTTGCACCTTAGACAGGCTGAGTCTCTCTCTACTTTTAAATCTGCTCTTAAAACGCACTTTTTCTCATTAGCTTTTACTGATATGTTGTTTTAAAGTGTACATTATGTAGTTATTTATTCGTATTTATCTGTTTTATATCTGTGTTTTTAAAATGTCTGTTGTGTACTGCACTCTGGTCAACATTGTTGTTTTTAAAGTGCAATAGAAATAAAGTTGGATTGGATTGGATTGGATATTTTAACGCAGATTTATATAACACAGAAAAAGTTGGAGAAAATGTATTGCTTCAGTACAGATATATTGCATAAGCAGCTCTTGGGCTCAAAATAACTCAGCTATGTGCTGTCTGCATCAAATTAGAAGGTGTTTTATTGTCTGATAATCTCTGCTCTCCCTCTCTGCCCTGAGTGTTGTGAAAAGTGCTTATAAACCCATTACGATGAATAATTAGTTGGCTTGGAATGTCATACTTTTGGACCACATACGGATTAAATGAACTACTTCTGTTTTTCACATTTTTAAAAATGTAAAAATCAGGTACAATGCCTTTAACTTAACCATTCACTTTTAATGCCACACATAAATCTAATCACACAAAAGATTCAACTCATACAAGCTATTTTTCATACACTGTTGTTCCTCCTGTATTTTGATAGCACACTTCAACCACAAACTGCGTGTCAGTTTTGATGCAGTAACAGTGTTCTCTGGTTTTTGTATGTACTCCTGATGTCTCTACCTGCTCCTCTCTTTCTGTAGATGAGTACTATGGAGCAGCCCTCAGAATGCAGCAGATCCTCTCGCTCCAGGCTCTGCAGATCTGTGAGGTACTGTGCTGGGTCATGATCCATCAGCACTAGACCAAAGCCCTCCTCATGAGACCTCACGCGTCCAGGCAGCAATGGGATTGCATCAGACGAACTTGATGTTAATACTTCAAACTGCAAAAAAAAAAGAGAGAAATAAAGAGTTCATAATATAACATATAATAGTCCAAGCTACTAGCGCAGAGTCAAATAGCTGCATATAATGACTCTATGAGACCGGTGCTGAAGGTGCCAGGTGTTTGCTGAATGTGGCATATGCTCATGTGCTGCTGCCCTGCATCACTGTTATTTTAAATTCATGCATAGAATACAGAAATCACCAAAATGCTATTGTATAGACCCTGGTATTATGCTGCAATACAGTCAATGTATTTACAGTATTCTTACTATTTATTTTATTATCTTAGCTATGTTGTGTCCACTCATCTGTCGATACTTTTTCTACAGTTCATAGAGTTATACTGGGTTATTTTGCAGATGCACTTCCTGTATTCTGCGTTTTGCTTGCCATTTAATTATTATATTGCCAATATTATCAATTTACTTCACTTCTCTTTTAATTGCATTGCATTTTCTGTATATCTTTCTGTATGCTCATCTCAATTGATGATCACTTGACAATTATTGTTTATTATACTAATAACTGTGCAATTAAATAAAATATAAAATTAAGATAAATTATCCAATCAAAAAACAACATACATACATATTGAATTGCTTATTTTATATTCTGAAATCCTAAATTTAAATTTAAATTTTTTTATTTGAATTTTTTTTTTATAAAAGTGGCTTCATTTAAACAGGCTGGGTTTCCATGCTTTTTGGGGACATTACACAGACTTACATTTATTTACTGGAGACTGATTCTAAACTCTACTATAGTTAGCACTAACCGTAACCTAAACCTTAACCTTATTACGATCCATATTTGAACCCATATCTGAACTTCAGGTTGCTCTAATATTAAGAATTTAAGCACCCATTCAGAATTTTCACACCCACTCCTCTAAACTGACTCCAACTAAACTGAGACTGAACAAAGATTTAAACCTGGATTGGACCATACTAAACCAGGACTAGAACAGGACAAAACCAAGTCTACAGCAGGACTAAACCAGTAGTAAACCAGTACTATTATTTAATGTGAATCCTTATAAAGTTCACCTGGTGATGTTTAAATCCAGCCACAAGGATGAGCTCCTCTCCATAATCTGCTGTTTGAGGGTCCTGCTCCACTGTGATCAGTCGGCCTCCAGAGGGCATCAGGCGCAGAATACGCACAGAGCTGTAGCCACAGTACATCCCCAGCTCCAGAGTCATGGAGGGCTGCACCCGCCTCACCACCTCATCCAACTGGGCACCTATGGGAGAATAATGTCTTCAGATTACAGATTGCATGAGAGAACTGGGTGCCACATACTTCAGGCCCTGTTTATGTGTTTTTTTGCACTTTATTTTTACTATATCAGGTGGCACGGTGGCTGGGTGGCTAGTACTCATACTTCACAGCCAGAAAGTTTGGGGTTCTATTTCCCGGTCACCTGGGCCTTTCGGTGTAGAGCTTCTCCCCATGTCTGTGTGGGTTTCTGGGGTCAAATCCACACATAGGTCAAATCATCAAGCTAAGGTATTCCTGACCAAGCCTATAGCTCAAGATTTGGAGGTAAAGTCTTCGAGCACTGGTTGCCCACAGGTTGCCCCAGTAATACATTGTACGGGGTACGTAAAGTTGTCTCTGGAAGCATTGTCTTTTTTCTTTTTCTTCTCTACTATGGACCAAATTGTGATGAAATATTCAGTGCGCAAGGATGAACCCAAGGCACAACAGTGGTTTAGTTGCAGTTAGTTTTTAATATTGCCATACCATCTTATTTTTTATATTATGCGAATTTTACAGGTTAAAAGTTCGATTTTATTTGATTTCTGAAGTTAACCCATGCTGCTCAAAGTGTTTATTATTTAGGTGAGAAACACGGTATGAGAGAAATGTTTCATCCACTTATAATGCCTGCAATAGCCTTTAGATATCTGGTTATCAGCTTTTCATTTTTCCTCCAGTTGTTTTGAAGCCACGATCCTACTCACCAATCTGTGCTCCGATGCTGAGAGAGGGATACATGCTGTGGAAGAGGTCATAGGTCTCCAGCACACTGTCCACTTTGCCGTGAGTGCACTGGCAGAAAACAAAAGAATGGACGCTCTGTGGAGATACCTCCTGTCTCACGGGCCACAGTGTCCAGGCCTGAGCTCTCCGGCACAGGGACACCACTTTACCACGGTAATGTTTGGAAAGGAGGAGTACAGCAGGAATCAGAGAGGCAGACACAGCCAACAGCCACATGTCCATGCAGGGGGAGATGAAGAGTCTGACAAACTGAAATAAACAAACTAGAATGTAATTATAAGTAGCTACTTATTGGGTTTCAACTTCTTATTTAAAAGCAACAATAAAAGATAGATTTTATTAAAGAGAAGAAATTTTGGAGCTTTCTACCATGTTATAACTTTGTTTCTTTACCAAAAACATGACTGAAGAGATTATGTTACCTACACATGTTTGAGTAATTCAGTGTTCTCAAGTGGATCCTAATCAGACCTTCTTTAGGATTAGCACCACAGCAATTCCTCATAAATATACAAAACAAGATACAAAACAATACACTACAACTTCACAAGCTCTATCTAAATATGTTGTGTGATACCACCTTTTTAAAATTGTTAAAAACTGTCCTAATTTTTCATCATTCTGAACTCCATGGATAGTTTGGTATTGCTGCTTCATGACAGCCTTTAATGAATAAAAAAATTGCACTACAGCATGTAACTTTTCTGGTAAAGTGTATGCCATTGCTACCTGTTTGTCTCCATGGAGATATTATTGCTTTGCCTCGCTTTAACAGTATGACTTTAAACATATCTAATTCCATGGAGACAATCAGGTAACAAAATCAGGTCTCGTTACTCTTAATATCTGTGTATAGGCGACCAAAAAGGATCACACTTTTTCAAGGAATTTCTGAGCAACAGAAACACCCATATTGAAATTAATGTTAGATAGATACGTTAGATGTTTAATGCTATGCTGTGGAACATTTGTAGAAAAGCAAAAACATCTTCATGGAGACAAGCAGGTTAGAGAATATCACTATATAAGTACGAATGGAGTGTTAATAAAGGTGGTACAAACTCTTCTGTCTTTTCCATATAATTCATGACATAATTACAATATATAAAGCAAATTAAACATAACACATTTCTCAAAAAAAAAAAAAACATTTATAACAATCGCTAAAAGAAAATGAGCACAGTAACCTAGATGAAGTTAAAATATATCTGTGACAATACCTTTTGAATTGGGTACTGGTCTGGTGTCAAAAACAGATGCTCCAACAGCCCGGAGTCACTGAGGCAACAGATGAAAAAGAGACAGCGAGGCAAATGTTTAATAAATTATTGCATTAGTCAAGAACTATAAAAGTCAGGTGCAGAGTGAATGAAGAAATGAAACCATAAACTGAGTACAAAAGGCTTGCATGAACAGATCTCAAGCATCCTTCATTGCTCCTCCCTGCAATTCAACTTCATAGTTGTAATGCTGCTTTGACGCACTAGGGGGCAGCAAAGATAAAACTATGGCGGAACTTTCTTTGACCAACTCGTTTCCAAAACTAGAGTGGCAGCACGATTTAATCTTGACTTTTTTTTAACGCGTGTAGACCTAATTTGTAACTTAAACCTTAAAGTTTCATGGAGAATAACTGTTAGACCTAATGCTTTTACGCACCGGTATTCAAATGGTTAAATTCACTTATCTTTATTTTAATTGTCTTGAAAATTAAAATAGGACATCATCATCTCCCTAGCGTAGCTCTGCCCTTGTTGGCTGCTGTTGGCCCCGTATATTTTAAGCTACTGAATGAGCTACTGTGGAGTGTGCGTAACTGGAGTGCGTGTGCGTCAAGCCCGATATTTTCTGGCTCCAGGGTCAAATCAACCGGAAGCAGTCAACTTATTTAAAAGAAATGTGATCGCCTACATTCCGACAGATTACAACCTGCATTTTAAGTTCCCAACACGTTTAAAATGCTATATTTAAAAATGCGTAATTTCTTTAAGTTTAACCTGGCACCGCAGTCGAAAATCCTGCTCGGAGGTAAGATAATGGGCAACAGTCAGCAAGCTAATTACTTTAAAGCCTCACCACGTAACTTTTTAGCCCAAATAGACTAAAGTAAAAGCATGTGTTAACATTTTGTCTGTTTAATTGCACTGAAAAGGCAGAAAAGCATGCGCCCTGACCGTGTGCGTCTTGCATCTCCACAAACCTGACTCTTGCGTGGAGTAGATCCACGTGCTTCTCTCCATAGAAATGTGGCTCTTTTGACTATAATATTTCACATACATAAAACGTACCGTATCTATCTTCATGAGCGGTCCAAAGTACAATTTTAACTTTCTGTTTCCATGCACGCAGGATCTTCAGAAAGTTAGACCCACTAAACTCCGCGGTGTTAATATAATCCAGTTTGCAGCCTAACATGTTCTGATATGTTATGATAAAGGTGTTTAGAGATGAAATAAACAGAAATTCAGTAGGTGTATCGACCGTAACTCCATTAGAAGTAACACTTGTAAAGCTTTTATTTTGAGAAACCAACCGGATGTTGCGCGCGTCACTGTCTCTACCTTGTTTCTGTCTGTAGACAAGTCTCCAACGCGGAGAAGTGAAGAAACTGGACCAGTGCTGTTGCTGCGAGACCCGCTCACCACCAAGAAGAAGGCACCACTTTTCGGCTCAGTTTGGTCCGGATACGTGCGCACTGACCGTTTTTACGCATCGCTTCTCTGTTTGGAGAGCGCAGGTTTTACGCCAATGGCAAGTCCGGTGGCAGACGTAGGACAGTCTCATCAGCAGCATCACCTCGACACGGCCGTAGACAGTGCCATCCAGGAGGCGCGCACATGGATAGAGGTGAGTGAATGGCACCGATGCACTTGTTTTTATTGCGCCGACTTCTCAGAGCCTACCGTGCCTCCTGTTGCACACGCGTTTGTTGACATTGCGCGGTCTTACTAACTGTCTGGGATGTTGTCTGCGCATGTTCTGCACGTTTTGATTTATAGTCAAGCAAATTGAAAGATAACTCGTTGGATTCTCTATGTTGCAATACAATAGTAGATTCACATTGTTTGGTTTTTTTTTATCTGAAGATTTTATTGTGATTTATGCATTACCTATTCTCATTCTGAACTAGAAACTAGTCATTCAAGAGGAAATTAAATACGGTATAACTAAGGCATATATAGCTTTTTAAACAGAGAAGGGATTAGAACTGGCACAGTGAAACAGGCTGCCAGCTATGTGACATGCTTAATCAAAACCATCATGTGGAATGGATTTTTGTGAATGTCTTGTGAATAAGCACTCAATCAAGGTTTTGTTCTGCAGGAATTTCAGCCATGACACAGATTCCATGGTTAAATATGATTTGTCTGCTTGCGACAAGCTGTTAAAGTAATATGACATTTCACAAGAATAATGGGATTTTCTGGACTATCCTTTGTGTGTGAAAGGATAGGTATATTGCTGATTCACTGGTCATCTCCATCTATAGGCATTTCAAATAACTTTCTGTGTTCTTTTTTAAGACAAAAAGGTTATTTTTCCCCCTTAACATGTTTCGGTGAGCATCTATCACCTTCCTCAAAAGCCTTATCCAACTGCTGTGACAGGTCACTTATCAGCTGATCCTCCTGGATGTGGCCGGATGGACCTGACAGGTCTGCCAGACTGGCCATACCCCTCGCTGCTTGGTGGTCTCTGGAGAAACATGTCTCAGACATGTGGGAATATAAATGCTCCTTCATCTCTGTTTAGAGTTGTTGTTCCCTGTTGCCTGATTTCGATAGCCTCCTGTGTCCAGCATTTTATTTTGTGTCGTTCTGTTTCGATTATTTTGCAGTTTTCCCAGTCCATAATATCATTGTCCCATTTGTAGTGGTCTGGCATTGCTGATTTGAGGTTTTCCTGGCATGCTCTCTGCCCTTGTGAGTTGTGTGGTGGTTTGTTTTTTGCACTCCTTTTGATGTTCCTTTTTTCTTGTACTGAAATTTCTCCCTGTTTCCCTGGCGTATGTTTTATTACATGTTTTGCATGGTATTTCATATAGTACATTGCATTTTTGTTAGTTGTCTTAGTTCTGTATGTGGTTTTAGTATAGTAGTGATGTGACATGTCACAGCAGTCGGATGATCCTTGCGAGGAAGGTGACAGATGCTCACCGAGACATGTCAAGGTAAAAAACAAACCTTTTTGTCTTTAAAAAAAGAACACATTACTAAAAAAGAAGATATTTCATTTCATTATTGGTATCAGCATTTCGTTCCAGATCCGTGACACGTGTGGTATCTAGCGTTTGTGATGATGGCAAGTGTGGATGGAGATAAAAGGAACAAAGTTTATCCTCCTAGACCCCTTTTTGTAGTGCATTATTTAACGGATGCAGCATTTTCTATAAATAGCCACACCACTTGTCAAATCAGTGCTCCTCTATATCTCACCATCACCAAAGACCTGCTTAGGACTCTGCTCTTGATGCATTTAACCACTATACTACCAACTTGTATCTAGTGTCATGTTAATCTTTAGAAAAGGTCTATGTAATTGTCCCTGTAGGGAAATTTATATTTGACCCATCCATCAATGCTGCCAGGGCAGTCTGTCTGGAGCAGTGCTTGAGAGCATCAGGTTTGCTTAGGGCCATGTTGGCTGGAGGATTTTACCTATTGTGCATGTTTTGAGTTGATGGAGAAACTTGACAACGACAATAATGACTAACACCATTCACTCACACACCACATTCATACATGGGCAAGGCTGGTGAAGTGTCTTGCTCAAGAACACTAGGCTATATTTATTGGATACTAGGTGCACTATGTAACTTTTTTGGTGTAGGGTTCTCCACTTATTGCCTCTATGACAATGTTTTTTCCTTACCTTGAATATTCCAAAATATGTTCCACAGTATTCTTGTAAATTGACCTTGTGAATCACTCATTTGCAGTGTCACCTGTTTGGCTCCATGGAGATAGAAAAGTTTAATGCAAACTTGTACAACTTTCCAGGAAAAGCAGTAATTAACCTGAAGAGAAGTAGAGAGAGGAACCACAACCAGAAAAGTTACACAGTACACCTTTAATACCAACAAAATCTCTACACAAATCTGATCTCCTTACAAGATTGTCTCAGGCCTACTTCGCCTCACTGAACTCCCTGGTGTCTCGTATCATATCTTTAAAAAGCTCTATTGACCTAAATGTGAAAGAGCGGAGAGCTGAGAAGGCAGGGGGAACAGAACACCTCTCCACCTCTCCTCCTCTCCTCCTCCACCCCTCTACTCCTCTGCTGTTGTTTGTCTATCAGAGAGGGTCTACTGGGAGCGATTCGATTACCTGCCCTCACCTGGAGACAAGGACCTTAGGGACGGAGGCAGTGTTTGGAGGCGGATGAATGAACAACATACAAAGGTTCAGTCCATGGAGTTGCTGTGTCAGATATGCCGGTGAAGTGGTAATACTTGAGGTTTAGTTTACATTACGGGCTGTCAGATATGTTGTTACTTGACGCGTGTCACAGTAGCACTAAACTACTATTTTGTGAACAGATATAGAAATAAGTAAGTAATGAGACCATATTTCTGAAAACGAACACTTCGGGTTGATTAATCGCCATACTCCAAATGAATATCTCGCCGATGGACAATGTGGGTGAAGTGTCTTCCCTAAGCGGTCTCCCATCTACGTACAAACCAGGCCCCACCTTGCTTAGCTTCCAAGTCTGGTCTCAAGCAGATATGGCCATGACTGTTAACAGCCTGTTTGTGCCATTTAACACAAAAATAGTTACATTTGTTCCTCCAAGCTCTAAGTTTTGTTCCAAACCACATGTTTTTACTAACAAAGAATTGGCTGTAGACCTCTCTTTTAGAAACGCCCATGCACAAGCTGGTCATTGGTGATTAATAATGACTGAATCCTCAAACTTGATCACAATTTGATCAATTACACAGCCCTATTTACTCTATAAAGTAGATCTGTAATCACATACTTGAACCAGAATATGATTCCGTTGCCATATTCCTTTTCTATACCCAAGTATTTGGATCAGATTGCTGCTCCCTAGTCTAGCAAATGTCTTTATTAAACCTTAGACAATCCCAGTGCAATTTAAAATTCAAACTTTGTTTTTTTTTTTTTAAATTTTATCCAACATTTTTTTTAATCTTTTAACTTTCCCACCGTGTTAATCCATCAAAAAGCACTTTCATTTATTCTTGTCGTGACAGTCTGGGGCTTTTCTTCCTCACTTTGGTTTGTTTGGGTATTGGTGAAACTAATGATCCTTGTGTTCTGTGGAATAACTTGGCAGCAGCCGCTAAAACTGCAGTTAAAAATGTGATTTATGCCTGCGAGACCTAACGCTCCGGTGGTCCCGCGGTAAGATTGGATTTATTGGACTAGAGTGTGTAAAAATTGCTATAAAAAGTGCAGATTTGGATTCCATTCACAAATTCATTATAGTTTATAGACTCCCCAGAATAATAGAAAGACACATGTTTTGCATTGCAGTTGGAAAGTAAAGTTTTTGCAACCATAAACACATTTTACTGTGCGTGTAAACTTATGTTGTGGGGTTCAGTCGAGTCAAGTGGTATTTGAAATTGCAATATCATTAGTTTAAAACATGATGCATTTGGTGGGTAGGCATGGGACGATATTGAAATTTTGTGTGACGATTATCATGGGCAAATTTACTGCGATTAACGATTATATCCCGATAATTATTCAAGTTGCAGACAGTTTAAAAAATATACAGATATGAATAATTATATTGTTTATAATATTGATAAGTTCCATGTTTAAACAACTGTTATAGCAACAACTACTACGATTTAGCAGAGAAAATTATGGATAAGCAGGGCCATCAACTTAAATTTAGAAGCCCGTGGAAATAAATTGATTAGGAATAGACCCCCACAGTAGCTCAGCTGGTAGAGTGTTTGTTCACTGATCCGAAGGCTCGTAAACATCATTAGTTGAGCCGTCAGATCTATTGACCCCACATGCTGGCGGTGCGATTCCAGCTCTTACAGATGAATGCTGTTGTTGTGTTCTTGGGCGAGACGCTTAACCCACCTTCCCCTCATTGTCTGTGTACACTGGTGTGTGAATGTGTGTGTGTGAATGGGTGAATGGTTCCTTGATGTAACATGCTCTGATTGCCTTGAAGGTGGAAAAGCGCTATATAAAAATGTGACCATTTTGAATTATGTTGTTGAGATTCTTGCAGCATTTAGCTAATTTGAACCCTAACCACTTGTTGATCCACTCTGCCTCTGTTCATTGCTTGCTGGTTGTTGTCTGCTCTGTCTCTGACACTGCTAATGAGGGCCGTCTGTGTGCAGTTCTGCTGCTGCTTTGTGCTTTGATGAGGTGAGGAGGGGGAGGGAGGGGAGCGCTCACTTCAGAGATCTTGATTGATTTGTGTCACTGCTACAGCGGCAGGCACGGCACACCAAACACGGCCACCTTTCTTCTTCTTTTCACTGCAGGGAGGAGGAACAAGAGAACTGTGGAATTTATCAAGGAGCATTTGAAGTGAAGTTGATTAAAGGAATTGCTGGAGGACAAATATGGAAAGTGTATGCAAAATGTAGAGCTGTTTTTGCAACTCTGAATAATATGAGGGAATATAGTACCTTATGTTACCTCTCTGTAGGTGGAACTAGAATTATAATGGTTAAAAAAATACCCCATGTGTAAAGTAGGGTTGTCAAAAAAAATACTATTCGATACCAAAACTATCAAAACTGGATGCTCATTTAAGTAAGTACTGATACTAAAGTCACATTCACTGGACAGAAATGAACCTTTCCTGAATAGTTTTTAGACCACACAGACTAATATACACCCATGGACTACTACGGAACCTACATGGACGACTGAGGCATTACACAGATAAGACCACATGATAACATAAAAAAGTACAATTTAATGTTGAAAGTTACATGTGTTTTATTATCATTATAGTACCAAAATCTGTATTGAGTATTTAGTATTGAGTTCCTCTTCCTTAATAAAATCAAATTTTAGTAACAGGACAATACTATTAAATTAATCATAATAAAGTTAAGGTGTACTTTATTGTCCCTAGGGAAATTTGTCCTCTGCCTACACCCATTCCTCAGCGCTTTCGCCATCTCTATATCTTGAGCTAGGCTTGGTCTGGACTATTCTTGGCTAGAGGATACACTTTTTTTTTTTTGTGGCTAGCTGGGGTCCTTGGGGATATGTTGTCTATTCCCCCACCTCGTATAAATGAGACGTTTTCTAAGATCAGTCCAATAAGTGTCATCTAAGTCTTCCTTTAATATTGTGTTTCAAACTGTGTAACAGAGTTGTCCTGAGTACCACTTTATAATAACTACACCTTAATTATCCTTAAAGCATGAACAAAGGGCAAAGAATGGCTCCGGCTTAGTAACAACTTCATTAAAGAAGGCGTATTAAGCAAAATTGGCCTTTTTTTTTTGCCTTCTATTGTTAAAACATTGTTCCCTCATCAAAAACATACCTGAAGAATAATCTAGCAAACTCTTCGGTGTCCAATTCAAACCCTCCTTATGAGTCGCAGTACAATTCTGTCCAACACTCAGCCCACAAGCTTTCAAATTTCAACAATTTTCCATAAATATACAAAAGCATGACACACAACCATACACTACAACTTCACAAACCTGATGCTATGTGTAGAACTTTTATTAGTGAAATGCATGCTGATTGTGTTGTGATAGCGCTCTGATGGCGGAGTGACTTACAATAATCTATTTGTTCATTATGAATGACGTTTTTGTTCATAACTTAAGGCTAATAAAAGCTACTTCTTCTCGGTACCACCTCTTACTCCTCCCAAATGGACAAACTTCTTAAATGTTTTTAGATATTTATTAGCATTTTTTTTAATCAATATTCTTCAACTTCTCTTATATCCTGCACTTCACTGGTTGTTTTGCTCCTCATCTCCAACAGTCGTAGCTCTCAACACGTGCGTCTGCTACACATTGCATGACATATTTTGACTGTTCTTTTTCCGCAGCCTGTTTAATCTTGTTCACTGTATTGTCTGTATAGATCCCCAGCTCTTCTTCTTCCTGTGCAAGTCCTCACTCGTCCAGGTGACACAAAGTACCTGCAGGCTGCTGTGCCCTAAGGGATAGTGAGGGAGACGCTGCACATGGCAGGAGTAACAGTTGAATGTTGTTATTGGCTTCTTTTCTACTTGTTGAATGGGGCAGTTTGATCTCCATTGTGCTATTCAAATATTTATTCTTGAAAGTTGTATTACGGAGTGCATTCAGCTGTGGCAATGTTTAGCTTTTCAACAACTGTTTTTGTTATTTTTTTCTTTAATATGAATGTACCGCAGCATAGAGTATGAATTGTGTATCCGAGTAAAAGTTATTTATATTGTTATTCTTATTGTTGAGGCAATTTAAGGACAATATATTGCGAAACCTTAAATAAGTGGCAGGTTTTGATGCAGTAAGTCATGTTCTAGTGCAGCCAAATCAAAATCTTTGCCGCACCGGTGCACCCAACTCAAATTGCTTTTTGTATACCGTATTTATGGAGAAATGTGGTGTGGGAACATGGATGACGTAGACTTGTGGACTGAGGGACAAAATCTTACAGTTAACCATACGGAGGGTATGAATAGGGCCTGTGAGAGATCGCTAAATTACTGAAACATGCATGGATGACATATAAAATCTCTTCAGGCATGTTTTTGATGAGGGAACAACGTAACAGAAAGTTTAAAAAAAGGATTTTGAATAATACATTTTCTTTAAAATAGCTTGAAAAACATATGTAAAAATGGTAAACCAGCTTCCCTGTAGGACTATAAAATGCAATTTAACTCTTTATAAAGTAAAAAAAACACCAAATCTGTCTCATATCATGTACCAAAAAGGTGCACTATATAACATTTCTGACGTCACCTGCTTGTCTCCATGGAGATGTAATTGCTCTGCCTAGAAAGTTACACAGTATGAAATTAATTTATCAGTTTATCAATTGCAGTTGTTCTTAGTGCAAATAAATACATACATTCTTACTGTGACCAGGCTCTCCACAGATCTGACCTGTAAATCACCCTGGATGCATTATTTGTCTCCATAGAGAAGGATATGTTTATTGCCATACTGCGGAACATTCCTGGCAAAGCAATAACATTACAATAAAAAAATACACATTTCAGGGGTCAATAAAATGACTGTGATACTGTCCAGCTGCTGTGATTTCATTTATATTGACTGGAGGAGTCGGCGACAGCTCGTATTGTTTGCTGTGGAAACACTGGACTTGATAGCAGCCAGGAGACATGAAAACAAGCCAGGAAAAGTAGGAGAGAGTGTGGACGTCTCAATAGTTACCAAAGTTAAAATAATACATGATCTGTTTTTGTCATCACTAACCAAACGGTGTGAATTCTTGTTTTTGAGTTATTTAATGTCCCGAAATTTTGAATATGTTGCATGAGGAATGACATCTGATATAAAGCATATGGTCAATGTTTAGCTGAACCTTAAGAGTAAAAATAACGCGAAGACTTATATTTTTTTGCAACTAATAAAATGTGAAAAGCCTTTGGTGAGAGGGAAGTTTTTTTTTTTTTTTTTTTTTTTCATTTTATACCATGGCAATATATTATCCACTAGTTAATGCTGGAAATTAAAGCAATTAACAAGCAACTAAAGCAATGCCAGTTTCAATGAACCACTATATTAGCTCACTTACAAATGATCTACATCTCTGAAAAGTAAATAGCTAATCACTTATCACTAATCTTTAGGTATGATCTATTTAATCCCTCACGGAGCCTTCTGGCCTCTTCCCGTGATGCAGGTCCAAGACGTGTGCTGACAGACTAGAATTAGCCAAACGTTAGCCCAGGGATTATCTTCTGTCACACGGCATTTTCGGAATAAACGTTGTAATTTGATATAATTAACAGTGATGCATTGAGATTGACTTATGTGCTAACCCAGGTTTATTGTAAGATACAGAAGTGTTTATTAAAGGTGCAAATGGGGATTACAAATGCATGTTTTGGTGAAAAGTGATTATATGGTGGATTACTGCACATGGGGGATTAGCTGCGCTTGTTGCACCGTGCACGAGTATAAACAACACTGTGGAATTGTTCTTTTTCTAAATCCAAACTAGAAGGAAATTTTAAGTTTATAGCATTATTAGAATCCCCTGATTGCAAATTAGCTTTAGAAATGTTTTGTTAGTTGACTAATCAACATGGAAACTTACCAGTCTAAACAGAAAATGAAAAAATTAGGTGCTGAAATGAATGATGGTGAATGTGATTGGACTATAACGATAATACTTTTGGGGGTCAGTGTTTATGATGGGTACTTTTTCTTTTTCTATGTACAAGTGGGGACCTTTTTGTTATTTTAAATCCTGCTTTAATTTACATTCAACATTATCATTTATCGTCTATATTTTCTTCAGCTATTGTACTTCAACATGTGTTATTGTGACAGGCTTAATTCAACTTCAAAAACATAGAGAAGCTCATCTGTATCACCACCAGATGACATCAAAACGTTGGGGGCAAGTACATGGTGAACTACTCGACCACTCACAGAAAATAAACTGGTTTTGATGAGGCAAGCACATTATAATCAGGCTCACTCTGAAACAGCATAAAAAAGGATGTTAATATTTGACTCATGTGTTTGTTTTGGTACAGACCTGGTAAAGTGAGTGCAAGTGAATGTTTATGCTTGTGTTCTGCTGTGGCTGATCTAGCACCTATCCCCATTGTACTGGCAATGCCCTTGATCTCAAGGAGCTCTCCAATGCAGCAGTTAATTTGTTGGCACAGGTTCAGTCCAGTTAATTGCAAATCTGCTTCTGCTAAAGGCTATCTTTAGAAAAGAAACATGGCTTTTCAAAGCATTAGCAATAAGGGTAACATGTGTAATTTAGTGTGTAATTCAACCAGGAGAGGCTTAAAGAAGATAAATAAGTAATATAAAATATTAAGCTTTTTATTATCTGTACATTTCATCTTAATTTGACCCTTCATAGTATTCAGTCAAATTGCCAGTTTTCACGATATACTGTCAGTGTACAACCAAAACCAACTATGGCAGACCTTCGATTAAAGCTCCTATATTATGCAAAATATAGGCCTTAAGCCATGCTAGGATGTCGTTTCCTCCTCAAAAACATACCTGGAGTTGTTTTTTGTTTCATCCACGCATGTTTGAGTAACCCTTTGTCTGTCTACAAAGTTCAAAATGCTCTGCTCTGCTGCCTTTTGCCTGTTGTTCAGACGAAATTGGCAATTCCAGGGCTGAAATTATCCAAATGATTCTAGTGAAGATGTATGGAGTTTAAAAACACAGTGGAGCACTTCCTGTATTACCACATGACATCACAACAGAGTGTTTTCTGTTTGAGGGATGAACTCCTAAATATGCAGGATTTGTGTGTTAAACATGTGTAAATGAAACAAAACACAACTCCAGGTATATTTGTGATGAGGAAACAACTTAATTACATAGATCAGAAAATAGTGTAATGTGGGGCTTTTAAACATAAACAAGAGACCAAAGTATATAGACGCTCTTTTGTGCCACTGCGAGCCAAACATCAGCTGATTTTGTCCCTGTGACTTTGGTCTTTGAGAACGTCATAGCTCGTGTCTCATCTCTTTGTTGTTGACTTGATGTGAGGTGAACTGATTTCTCCTGCACAAGTGTCAGGCCTCTTCAAACAACACAGACGAACTGACAGTGGGTAGGAAAAACCCCAGCACCAGACAAGACCGCAATCAACATGGACAGAGGAAGAATTCACTCTACAATAGGACTCTTTGTTAGTAATATGTCATATGTTTGTCTGGCTAAGAATTGGAATTAAAGACCATTCACTGCATACGCTCAAAAGGTGTGAACACGTCGAGCATACGTATTCAAAGTTTAAAGCAGACCTATTTTGCAAGATCAACTATGTTATATTTGTTTTGCCTCACCATTCACTCAAGCAAAACCCTTCTCTCACAGATGCCATCAAGCAAAGTTGTATTTGTAGCGATTCGAGCAATATTTAGTCGCTTATTGTTAAGACACGATATTGCCGTTCTCACCGACATACCCCCATTGCTCTCTAATTACTTCAGTTTCTGATTTTATTTTCTTAACCGTGATACACCCAGGATTTGGCAGCTTTGCATAGTCATTTTGGTACAAAATGGGGATTCTGTGTGTTCTGTGTTTGTTCCATTCATCTTAGTTATTTCTCACTTTACTATAGCATTCCTAGGATCATAAGTATTAACCCTAATGTGTTCATAAGTGTGTTTTACAACTTTCACTGGCCAGAGGGAAGTTTGGTCATTAAGGTTAATGCAACAACTAGCATGCTAACAGCACACCAGCATTACTTCCTGGTTCACAAACAATAACAGCGCTTTTTATTTAAATATAGACAGCATATGGAGGACTTATTTTGATCCAGAGCTGGTTTTACAACAGCTATGCTGGGGAAAGCAAATTTTAGTTATGGAAATTTGTCCATTAAAACCACAAAATCTGGAAAAACTAATTCATGTAAAATGTGTGCTTGAGAAGATCCAATTGTCAAATGTAAACACTGCTCATTTTATAGCATGCTCTTTTGAACATGCCGTAAACTGAGTGTTCTTTAGGGGTACTTTTTAATTTTCTCTGACCACAAACCAGAGGCGACCTTCCTTAGACACATATTACGAACCCATTTCTCAACCACGCCGTAATTGTTCAAAGTCGCTCAAACGCTTCACTTCCTCTGCAGATTTTCCCGAGTGGTACAAAGTCTCCTCATTCACATTCTGTTTGTCTCTAATCTGAGCCCATAATGACAGAGCGCTCCTCCTCCATGACACTGCCTGAATATTGATCGGCCCCATTTGCTATGGGTTGCTTCACATGTGTCCATATATATTCTGCCCCTGAGATACTGAGCCATTGGGCTATTAGGCAAAGGTCAGAGGTCTCTAAACACGGGTTGACTTTTAATGTCTCCTAGCCTAGTACACTCCTGATCAAAATTTTAAGACCAGTTGAAAAATTTTGCACTGTTGGGTCTTAAGAAGGTTCTAAGTAGTGCTTCAAAATGTAAAACGTAAAAATGCGAGTGAGACAAAAAAAAAACTGAGTAAGCATTTTATTGCAATCAACCATTAAACTGCAACATCTCCACACATAACCAGCTGCTGTTTGATGCTTCTGCACAACTTGATGCTCCATTGTTCCATTGAAGCAAAAAGCCCCCAGATCATGATGGCGCCCCCTCCACTGTGCCGTGTGGAAAACATCTCAGGTGGGATCTCCTTGTTATACCAGTAACGTTGGAAACCATCAGGACCGTCAAGGTTACATTTTTTCTCATCAGAGAATAAAACTTTCTTCCACCTTTCTATGTCCCATGTTTGGTGCTCTCATGCAAAGTCTAAATGGGCAATTTTGTGCCGTTGAAGGAGACGAGGTCTGTGAAGATGGGACTGTAGTTGGCACCAGTGACAAGCTCAATTTGGGCCGAGGATCGTCCCGTGTCTTGACGGACAGCCAATCAAATCCTTTGGATCTACCACTTGACTTTTTTTCCCCATAACCCTCAGGATCTTTTAAGAAGTTTAAAATGACCATCTTACTGTGCCCAACCTCAGCAGCAATAGCACGCTGCGAGAGGCCTTACTGATGCAGCTCAACAATCCAACCAGGTTCAAAGAGAGAAAGCTGTTTTGTCTTTGCCATAGGGAGGTTGTGAAAGTGTGGATACCTATACAGAAAATGACACTGATCAGCTGATGGAACAGCCCATTTCAGTTTAATGGTTGTTTGCCATAAACTGCTTACTCATTTTTTTCTTTTTTTTTGTCTCACTCCCATTTCTTCTTTTTGCATTTTGAAGCAGTACTTAGAACCTTCTTAAGATCCAACAGTGCAAAATGTGAATTCTTGCCATTTTTCAACTGATCTTAAAAGTTTGATCAGCAGTATAAATAAGTTAACAGCAGCTCTGTGGTTTTAGCATTCGCACACAAACTCAGAAATGGATGGTTCAATCTTGGCTCCAACCACTGTCAGCTTGCTTGATTATAGAAGTAATTAATAATGCATAATGTGACTATTTGTGTGATAAATGCAAGTACAAATACACATTTTGGGCAGTGATGATACAAATGTAATTATGATCTGATCCCTGTGACAATCTGTAACTGTCATGTTGTGAATCTCTGTTTAAAGGGGCACTATGTAACTTTGGAGAATGCTACCTGCTAAATAGTCCACCTTATGGCATCTTACAAGGTGTTTTTGAGCAAATGAAACGCATGCTAGATAGATCAGTTTAATGCCATACTGTGTAGCATTCTGGCAAAACAATAGTAACGCCACTAGACGAGTTACATAGTGTATCTTTTAATGCAACTCTTGCTCATAATTTTCCCTATCTGCTCCTCCTATTGGTCAGTTTCAGATTGGTAGACATGCTTATCATGAATAAATTTACTCCACCTTCCTTCCTTCTGTGAGTTCATGTCGTATAGTAAATGTCTTGATGGATATATGACAGTGAGTGGCGGTTCTTATCTGAGTGTTTCTTTCTAATTGGGTCATGAAGGCTGAACTGGTTTTAGGATTTCTTTGGGGAGCTGTACTCTTTCTAGGTGTCCTGGGAGATAGTGACATCTGTACAAATGGCCGACATACTGATAGACATGCTTTAGAGCTACTATGTGAAGTATTAAGATACTATTTTTTTCAAGGAATTATAAGTTTACATCCTAAATTGAATTATGCCCTATACGCCTACAATCTTACCACTTTTAGTTGGGTTGCCCGAGTATGGCAAAAGTCTTAATCACAATTATTTGGCTCTCAATTGCAATCACAAATCCTTTAAACACTTATACAATACTCAGTACTGACAAAATGTACGTGTATAGATCAAATTTAAAGAGAAAAAACAAGTTGATTATATTAACAGTGAGGTTGCCGCTTGCTGTTTTGCACAGACCCACTTGATTGTATTTCTGATTAGGTTTTTGTAATTGAATTTGATTAATTGCACAGCCCTAATTCCTCAGGTTTGCTTCCTACATTTGCATTCCTCACATGCATTTTAATGTTCTGTCACACATCGAATTACTTTTGAATACTTGCAGTAACAGTACCCTGCCACATGCTTTCTCTCTCCAATATGAGCCATGTAACCCTCTATTCCCTCGTTCCCATCGTTGAATCAAAGGCCGCTCTGATTTTGATAACGGAACAATGCCATTTCCACTGTGACCAGCTTTATAAATAACCGTTGTCATTTAGGCCAAGTGAAAGCAGATGATTCAGGCCTATGTGAATGGAACAGTCAGTCGGATGGCTTTTATTGTGTTATGGAGGCCAGCATTCCTCCGCCCCACATTACATTACTGTCTCATTCATACACATGGACAGACAGTCAGCTCCACATGCAACAATGACCCTCTGGAAAGTGACCGGTCATCCTGCTGCTGTACATCATTGGCTTGAACTGGACTGTATGATGCAGCGATCGTGGGGTTTGTGCTGGTTTTGCCACTGTAATGACTACGACATGGGTATAGACATAACAGGTAGGACAAATATTTTCCACATATTTCACTTGACTTAGAGTTTCTATGTTGGCGGTATGATCTCCGTGTTGGCATGTTGTCACGTAGTTTGCAGTAAATGTAAAAGTAAATCACTTGACTGTCCAGATATAGGAGGAATATACAGCAGCTTCACTTTCTGACTGGACGTTTGAACGTACAAATCAGGGTGGGTGCCTAAAGGGTCCTATCACAAATACTACAGCCTAGATCCCAATTTATTTATTTTTTTCAGAATTCACTTATTTCTTTTAAAGGGTAACAGCTTCTTCTGACTGTTCACATTTCAACATGATTGGCTAAATCCACCTGTCATTCTTGCAGAAAATGGGCTGACATGGGCTGACCAATAGAAGGAGTGAATGGGAAAAGTGCATTGAAACACAGAATATACTGAATCTATATATTTTTACCACCATGGCAAAATGTTACATAATTCAGATCAATCAGCCCAACTATTTGTATAACTGTACGAATCTTTGTGGTATGTGCTGTAATAAGTAACATTTCAGTCTCAGATGCGTCCATTGCATCTGGTACAATCAAACTGCACATAGATTTGGCTGCCAACCCCATGTCATGAAGATGGAACATTATGGCTAGCCTACCAGGTGACCAAATACCAAACATTGTATAGGGAGTTGTGGTAAAAAAGTAAAAGTGTAAATGTCATATTGAATTAAACAACACTGCTTTACTCCAAAGAAGAAGATAACACAGTCTCACTTGAATTTGTTTTGTTAATTCAGACATTACAGGGCAGGGGTGGCAGCTTGAGAGGGCACTAGCCTCCACTAGAATGGCCAATGCACCCCCATAGCTAACCAAAGATTTTTGCTCCATTTTCATACAGTCAGTCTTAACTAAAAATGTTCAACTGGCAACCAAAGAGTGCTCAAAATAAGACAACAATTGAAAAGGATTTCAAATTAGCTTTTATAAATCACTACTGGGGCTAACTACATTTAAACAAACATGAAAATGTGGGGTGGCGGAAGGGGAGGGGTTTGCACTCACAACCATAAAAAGGCTCTAAGTTAAAATGTTAAGTGAGCGCCCCCATTGAAGAACTTATCACCCCCATAGCTCCTCCAACCGAAAATATCTGGGACCACTCTTGTTACATACTGTTAGTGACAACCTCAAGAAATTATCACTCAGTTTTCACCTAGACCGCCCTCGCTCTGCTATGAGTGGTCTTGGCTTCCCGTTTGCTTGTCCATCCATCCCATACTGAATCAACTTCTCAGTAAAAGTGCAGGGATGTTTCATGTTTGCTTTGTACAGTCGGAGTCCTGTTCTTCTGAGCACCACAGGGTCAACCCAGTGCGGAGATGCCAGTAGTAGAGGTCTTCTCGGGCTGCGCGGGCTTGGACCTCCTCCAGATAGCCCATTCATTAAGGTTATTGGATAGAAGCAGACAGCAGTACAATGGTGGCATAGTGTTCACAGTTTCCACCCACCATGTCCAAGCTAAATATAACTGAGACTAGGCAAATATGTGTCATTCAAACACAGCGGTGCTTACTTTCATGCAATCTTACTTTGAAATAAGTATTAGCAAGTGAATAATTGAGAAATAGTGTGTATTTCATTATTGAAGCGTTTTGGCAAAGTAATGTGTAACAAAAAGATGGTGACGGATTTTGTGAGCGCCTTTATAAATCAATGGCCATTTATTAGTTACTTTTGTATTTTTTTGCAAATGCATTTTGGCATACTTTTAAAACAAGACAGAATGCCAGGGGTAGAGAGTAACTGAAATTGAGTGGATTTTTTAACATGTACTTGTAATGGAGTACCTTTCTAGCCATGTAATTGTTTATCTACAATTAAAATTATAGGATTTACTGAGTCCTAATGGCCCCAGTCCATGTCTGCCTCATTGCTGTCTCTGCTCATGAATCATCTGTTCTGATTGACCAGAGCTCAGAGAATATGTGTATTATAATTTAAAACAACTAAAATCAGCTTTAAACTGTTTAATTAGACTGATCCAAAATAGCACTGAAATAGCACATAAAGTAACTAGTACTAAATAGTGTCTGTCATGCATACTTTATATTTTATTTAAGCTCATTTTTAGTTATATAACTGTACTTTTACTTTACTTTCATCCACTGCTGTACTGCAACTGAACAGAACAAGAACTTTGTTGTATGTTTGAGAGATTTTGAACCTTAAAGTCCATTCACATCTGTGAAGAGCTATTAAATGGTCTTGTCATCAATATGAATCCAGTCTTTTACTTCACACTGTTTTGGTGTCCTTGGGTGGGACACAACTAGTATCGACGCAAATTAGTGAAGATGAGGGGGATTGAAAGGCTGAGGAAGCTGACTATTCGCCTGCTGCTGCAATGATGAAGTTGAGGAGTCTGATTTGCATGTCCTACTTCATAAAGGTAAGAAAATTAACTGAAGCATTAATAATAGCCCATATGTGAAGTCTGATTCAGTTTGACACTTAATTAATGTAATGTGGTGGATACAACTCTACCTTGCTATACCATGTCCACACATTTTTTAACCCTAATTATAATAACTGTACCTCTGTGATGTTAGATCGTTGCAAAATTACTATGTAGGCCTATACATTTCAGATAGTGTCATTTATCCTGTAAATTTGATAATGTACTCGTTGATTTTTACTGGGAAATCCTTAATATAACTACTTATAATATCCTAATTGATTTTAAATAGTATGTCAGTCATAAAAAAACAAACTTTACTGCTTTTGTCAGTGAACAAAATTATGATGATACTGTGCCACATAAAACAAATAAGTACTTTGAGCAATTTAAAAAAAAAAAAAAAAAAAAAAAAAAGTAAAATATAAAACAAGATCACATAGAAGGCATATATAAAATTAGGTATTAGAAAAGGAAATACACTTTGATTAAATATAAACAGAAAATCATATTTTTTACTTTGAGTGACATCAAAACACAAACTGTGACAACCAGTTATACCCAATGAACAGACATTTAAGTTTCTATTAATGTAACTATTTCAAGACCAATTTTTCCATTAAAAAATATCCATTTAAAAGTTGTCCAACGTTTGTTTTGATTTGAATTAGTTTTCACAAAATGATGATGTCATAACATCGCCATAGCAAACGTGTGATGTCTCTGAACATCATCTACTGTAGAACTTCACTAATAACCCTCAGTCTACACTTGTCTCTGTGAGAGTAAGCTGCACAAAACTGTTCTCCTCGTTTGTTTTACCGATAATTCACCCAAATCCTTCACGTTACAACGTTGTTTGCTACAATGTCCGAGTATGTATCTGGTTTTATGCATAGTTACTCTCTTATCACAGTTGTTATGAAAGCTCAGATCAGGACGTAGTTACACATAACAATCAAACACATAACTGTGTTTGGCTTGTACACAATAAAATAAGATGTGAATGTAAAAACAAAATAGCTGTAATGGTGGGATTTTGTTGTCATTGTAGAGAGGAAAACAGAATGTATGTAAATATTTAAGGTGCTCACCATTTATATCCAAGTGACAGTACAAAATTGTTTAAAACCACAATATGATGATCTTGTATAAAGTTAAGGAAAAGTTAATTAGTACACTAAGGCCTACAAGAAACATCTGACGCTAAAACCTACTACACCTAAGTTATGTCTTACCTTAAATTGAACTGTCATGTAAAATAAGATTTTAGGAATTTTTGACTAATGATCTTTCCATATCTTCTTATGCAGCCTCTTTGAGATCACCTCATTGGGAGGATTGTGCCGAAATGGTACGGGATCACTGGGCCACTTCAGTTTTCACTTCCCGTCTGAGGAAAAGACCTGAGATGGACCAGGCTGCTGATGGACCCTAAAATCGCCTTGACATCTTCCAGTCCTCACGCTGGAGGGGAGAGCGAACATCGCGAGAGGTGGTGGTCGAAATATAGAGTCGCTATTCGACAATGGCTGACTTGAGACCTGCCTTGACTATGAATGTTCGCAGAGGTACGTCACGGAACGAAAGAGTTGGTGGCCGAGTAGTCCCATTTGGATCGTATGCGTTGGGCATCACACAAAGGGAGCTGACATCGACCTCCTCCTGTGTGGGACCAGGCTTGTCGCGAGATCCCGATTTCTTTATTCCTTTGTGGAGAAACTGAAAGACCCACAATGCGATCCAGATCATCCAAGTTATTGAGGATGCGTTTGTCCGGCGGTTATTAAAGCTCACCTAGATGGAATGACTATTGACATTGGTATACGCTAAAATCAACTTAAAAAAGAACTAAAAAGAAAATAATAATTAAGTGATTAACGACAAACTGAATCTGATGGATGTCAGTCATCTGCAAGGAATGACATCCGACATCTGTTGCATGAGGAGTCTACCAGGGCTAGCGCGAGTTACACAGGAGATCATGAGCTTGCTGCCAAATATCTTCACTTTCAGAGTAGGGG
>JAIEZT010001229.1:63137-95735 GCA_019594935.1 Periophthalmus modestus
CATTAATAGAAACATTAATGTCTGTTCATCTGGTATAACTCGTTGTCACATTTTTTGTTTTGATATTCACTCAAAGTAAAAATATGATTTTCTGTTTAAATTTACGTCAAAGTGTATTTTCCTTTTCTAATACCTAATTTATATAATTGCCTTCGATGTGATCTTGTTTGGTATATTTACTTTTTTTTTTTTTTTTTTTTTTTTAATTGTGCTTCTAAGTACTTAGTGGTTTTTAATGCTGGCACAGTATCATCATACTTTTGTTCACATGACACAAAAGTACAGTAAAGTTTTTTTTTGTTTTTTTTTTTTTTATTATGACGGAACATACTATTTAAAAATCAATTAGATATTCTAAGTAAGTTTATATTAAGGATTGTCCATAGTAAATCAACAATGGTACATACAAATTTACAGGATAAATGCCACTATCTGAAATGTATAGGCCCTAAATGTAATTTTGCAACGTTCTAAAACATCACAGAGGTACGTTATTATAATTAGGGTTTAAAAGTGTGTTGGACCGTGTAATGCAAGTAGAGTTTTATCCATCCACCATTACATTAATAACGTGTTAAGAAAATTTACCAACTGAATCAGACCTTCACGATATGGGCTATATTAATGGCTTCAGTAATTTTCTTACCTTTATTAAGTAGGACACATGCAAATCATACTCCTCAACTTCATCATTGCAGCAGGCGAATAGTCAGCTTCTTCCCTCACCCTTTCAATCCCCCTCATCTTCACAATTTGTGGGCGTCGATACTAGTTGTGTCCCACCCAAGGACACAAAAACAGTGTGAAGTACAAGACTGGATTCATATGGGTGACAAGACCATTAATAGCTCTTCACAGATGTGAAGGACTTTAAGGTTCAAAATCTCTCAAACTACAACAAAGTTTCTTGTCCAGTTGCAGTACAGCAGTGGATGAAAGTAAAACGTAAAAGTACATTTACAGTAAACTAAAATGAGCTTAAATCAAAAATATAAAGTATGCCATACGGACACTATTTAGTACTAGTTACTTTATGTGCTATTTCAGCAGTGCTATTTTGGATCAGTCCTAATTAAAACAGTTTTAAGCTGATTTTAGTTGTTTTAATTATAATACACATATTCTCTGAGCTCTGGTAACAATCAGAACAGATGATTCATGAGCAAGACAGCAAGGCAGACATGACTGGCAGACATGGCCTGGAGGCCATAATTGAACTCACAGTAATCCTAGAAAGGTATTCCATTACGCTACTTGTAGAGTAAATCAATTACATGGCTCGCAAGTCGACCCTTTTTTCCATTACAAGGTACATGTTAAAAAATCTCAGTCAATTTCAGTAAATTTATACGACCCCCGTACCCCTGTGGGCATCTGTCTTGTTTTAAAGTATGCCAAAATGCATTTGCAAAAAATACAAAAGTAACTAAATAAATGGCCATTGTTTATGACGGCGCTCACAAAATCCGTCACCAATCTTTTTGTTACACAGAACATACTTTGCCAAAACGCTTCAATAATGAAATACACACTATTTCCTCACTTATTCACTTGCTATATACTTATTTCAAAGTAAAGAATTGCATGAAGAAGTAAGCGCCGCTGTGTTGAAATTGACCACATATTGCCTACCGTCCAGAGGTGTATTTAGCTTGTGCATGAGTGTGGGAACTGTGCGACACTATTGACCACCATTGTACTGCTGTGCTTCTATCCATAACCTGTTAATGAAGGGCTAATCTGGAGGAGGTCCAGGCCCGCACAGCCCGAGAAAGACCTCTACTACTGGCATACTCCGCACTGGGTTGACCCTGTGGTGCTCCGAAGACAGGACGCCGACTGTACAAAAGCAACATTAAACAGCCCTGCACTTTACTGAGAAGTTGATTCCATTATGGATGGATGGACAAGCAAACAGGGAAGCCCCCGACCACTCATAAGCAGAGCGAGGGCGGTCTAGGTGAAAAACTGAGTGGGGGGGGGGGGATAATTTCTTGAGGTTGTCACTAACAGTATGTAACAAGAGTGTGTCCCCGATCTTTTCGTTTGGAGGAGCTATTTAGGGGGTGGATAAGTTCTTCATGGGGGCACCTCACTTAACCATTTTAACTTGGTAGCCTTTTTATGGTTGTGAGTGCAAACCCCTCCCTTCCCCCCCACATTGTAATGTTTGTTTAAATGTAGTTATAGCCCAGTAGTGATTTATAAAAGCTAATTTGAAATCCTTTTCAATTGTTGTCTTATTTTGAGCACATCTTTGGTTGCCAGTTGAACATTTTTAGTTAAGACTGACTGTATGAAAATGGAGCAACAAATCTTTGCTTAGCTATGGGGGTGCATTGGCCATTCTAGTGGAGGCTAGTGCCCTCTCACGCTGCCAACCCCTGCCCTGTAATATCTGAATTAACAAAACAAATTCAAGTGAGACCGTGTTATCTTCTTCTTTGGAGTAAAGCAGTGTTTTTTAATTCAATATGACATTTACACTTTTACTTTTTACCACAACTCCCTATACCAATGTTTGTATTTGGTCACCTGGTAGGCTAGCCATAATGTTTCCATCTTCATGACATGGAGGTTGGCAGCCAAATCTCTGTGCAGTTTTATTGTACCAGATGCAATGGACGCATCTGAGACTGAAATGTTACTTATTACAGCACATATCACAAACATTCGTACGTTATAACAAATATTTGGGCTGATTGATCTGAATTATGTAACATTATGCCATGGTGGTAAAAATATATAGATTCAGTATATTCTGTGTTTTCAATGCACTTTTCCCCATTCACTCCTTCTATTGGTCAGCCATGTAATTTTTCTCCAAGAATGACCAGGTGGATTTAGCCAATCATGTTGAAATGTGAACAGTTAGAAGAAGAAGCCGTTAACCCTTTAAAAGAAATAGTGAATTCTGAAAAAAAATAATTGGGATCTAGGCTGTAGTATTTGTGATAGGGAAACCCCTTTAGGCACAGCACAGCACACCCTGATTTGCACAATTCAACGTCCAGTCAGAAAGTGAAGCTGCTGTATATTCCTCCTATATCTGGACAGTCAAGCATTTACTTTTACATTTGCTGCAAACTACGTGACAACATGCCAACATGGAGATCATACCGCCAACATAGAACTCTAAGTCAAGTGAAATATGTGGAAAATATTTGTCCTACCTGTTATGTCTATACCATGTCGTAGTCATTACAGTGGCAAAACCAGCACAAACCCCACGATCGCCTGCATCATACAGTCCAGTTTCATGAGACAGCAATGATGTACAGCAGCAGGATGAACGGTCACTTTCCAGAGGGTCATTGTTTTGCATGTGGAGCTGACTGTCTGTCCATTGTATGAATGAGGCAGTAATGTAATGTGGGGTGGAGGAATGCTGGCCTCCAGTAACACAATAAAAGCCATCCGCTGACTGTTCCATTCACATAGGCCTGAATCATCTGCTTCATCACTTGGCCTAAATGGACAACGGTTTATTTATAAAGGCTGGTCACAGTGGAAATTGGCATTGTTCCGTTATCAAAATCACGGAGCGGCCTTTGATTCAACGATGGGGATCGAGGAATAGCGGGTTAGATGGCTCATATTGGCAGAGAGAAAGCATGTGTGCAGGGTACTGTTACTGCAAGTATTCAAAAGTAATTCGATGTGTGGACAGAACATTAAAATGCATGTGAGGAATGCAAATGTAGGAAGCAAACCTGAGGAATTACGGTTGTGCAATTAATCAAATTCATAATCACTTCAATTACAAAAAACTAATCAGAATACAATCAAGTGGGTCTGTGCAAAACAGCAAGCGGCAACCTCACTGTGAATATAATCAACTTGTTTTTTCTCTTTAAATTTGATCTATACATGTACATTTTGTCAGTACTGAAATATTGTAGTGTTTAAAAAAGGATTTGTGATTGCAATTGAGAGCCAAATTATTGTGATTAAGACTTTTGCCATACTCGGGGCAGCCCAACTAAAAGTGGTAAGATTGTAGGCGTATAGGGCATAATTCAATTTAGGATGTAAACTTATAATCCTTGAAAAAAATAGTAGGATCTTAATACTTCACATTGTAGCTCTACAGCATGTCTATCAGTATGTCGGCCATTTGTACAGATGTCACTATCTCCAGCGGACACCTAGAAAGAGTACAGCTCCCCAAAGAAATCCTAAAACCAGTTCAGCCTTCATGACCCCAATAGAAACAGAAACACTCAGATAAGAACCCTGCCACCTCACTGTCAATATATCCATCAAGACATTTACTATACGACATGAACTCACAGAAGAAAGAAGGTGGAGTAAATTTATTCATGATGTCTACCAATTGAGACTGACCAATAGGAGGAGCAGATAGGGATAAATTAGGAGCAAGAGTTGCATTAAAAGAAACACTATGTAACTCTTTTAGTGGTGTTACTTACTGTTTTGCCAGAATGCTACACAGTATGGCATTAAACTGATCTATCTAGCATGCGTTTTCATTTGCTCAAAAAACCTTGTAAGATGCCATAAGGTGGACTATTTAAAATTTACAATCTCCATGGAGACAAGCAGGTAGCATTTCCAAGTTAGTGCCCCTTTAAAACAGAGATCATAACATGACAGTTACAGGATTGTCACAGGGATCAGATCATAATTACATTTGTATCATCACTGCCCAAAATGTGTATTTGTACTTGCATTTATCACACAAAATAGTCACATTATGCATTATTAATTACTTCTATAAATCAAGCAAGCTGACAGTGGTTGGAGCCAAGATTGAACCATCCATTTCTGAGTTTGTGGCGATATGCTAAAACCACAGAGCTGCTGTTAACTTATTTATACTGCTGATCAAACTTTTAAGATCAGTTGAAAAATTGGCAAGAATTCACATTTTGCACTGTTGGATCTTAAGAAGGTTCTAAGTACTGCTTCAAAATGCAAAAAGAAGAAATGGGAGTGAGACAAAAAAAAAAGAAAAAAATGAGTAAGCAGTTTATGGGCAACAACCATTAAACTGAAATGGGCTGTTCCATCAGCTGATCAGTGTCATTTTCTGTATAGGTATCCACACTTTCACAACCTCCCTATGGCAAAGACAAACAGCTTTCTCTCTTTGAACCTGGTTGGATTGTTGAGCTGCATCAGTAAGGCCTCTTGCAGCGTGCTTATTGCTGCTGAGGTTGGGCACAGTAAGATGGTCATTTTAAACTTCTTAAAAGATCCTGAGGGTTATGGGGAAAAAAAGTCAAGTGGTAGATCCAAAGGATTTGATTGGCTGTCCGTCAAGACACGGGACGATCCTCGGCCCAAATTGAGCTTGTCACTGGTGCCAACTACAGTCCCATAACCATTAGACGGCATCTTCACAGACCTCGTCTCCTTCAACGGCACAAAATTGCCCATTTAGACTTTGCATGAGAGCACCAAAACATGGGACATAGAAAGGTGGAAGAAAGTTTTATTCTCTGATGAGAAAAAATGTAACCTTGACCGTCCTGATGGTTTCCAACGTTACTGGTATAACAAGGAGATCCCACCTGAGATGTTTTGTTCCACCCGGCACAGTGGAGGGGGCGCCATCATGATCTGGGGGCTTTTTGCTTCAATGGAACAATGGAGCATCAAGTTGTGCAGAAGCGTCAAACAGCAGCTGGTTGTGTGTGGAGATGTTGCAGTTTAATGGTTGATTGCAATAAATTGCTTACTCAGTTTTTTTGTTTTTTTTTGTCTCACTCGCATTTTTACGTTTTACATTTTGAAGCACTACTTAGAACCTTCTTAAAACCCAACAGTGCAAAATTTTTCAACTGGTCTTAAAATTTAGATCAGGAGTGTACTAGGCTAGGAGACATTAAAAGTCAACCCGTGTTTAGAGACTCTGACCTTTGCCTAATAGCCCAATGGCTCAGTATCCCAGGGGCAGAATATATATGGACACATGTGAAGCAACCCATAGCAAATGGGGACCGATCAATATTCAGGCAGTGTCATGGAGGAGGAGCGCTCTGTCATTATGGGCTCAGATTAGAGACAAACAGAATGTGAATGAGGAGACTTTGTACCACTCGGGAAAATCTGCAGAGGAAGTGAAGCGTTTGAGCGACTTTGAACAATTACGGCGTGGTTGAGAAATGGGTTCGTAATATGTGTCTAAGGAAGGTCGCCTCTGGTTTGTGGTCAGAGAAAATTAAAAAGTACCCCCTAAAGAAGACTCAGTTTACGGCATGTTCAAAAGAGCATGCTATAAAATGAGCAGTGTTTACATTTGACAATTGGATCTTCTCAAAGCACACATTTTACATGAATTAGTTTTTCCAGATTTTGTGGTTTTAATGGACAAATTTCCATAACTAAAATTTGCTTTCCCCCCAGTATAGCTGTTGTAAAACCAGCTCTGGATCAAAATAAGTCCTCCATATGCTGTCTATATTTAAATAAAAAGCGCTGTTATTGTTTGTGAACCAGGAAGTAATGCTGGTGTGCTGTTAGCATGCTAGTTGTTGCATTACCTTAATGCCAAACTCCGCTCTGGCCAGTGAAAGTTGTAAAACACACTTATGAACACATTAGGGTTAATATAATTAGGATCCTAGGAATGCTATAGTAAAGTGAAAAATAACTTTAAGATGAATTGAACAAACACAGAACACACTAGCGAGCAATGGATTTTTTTCCCCCATTTTGTACCAAAATGACTATGCAAAGCTGCCAAATCCTGGGTGTATCACGGTTAAGAAAATAAAATCAGAAATTGAAGTAATTAGAGAGCAATGGGGGTATGACGGTGAGAACGGCAATATGGTGTCTTAACAATAAGCGACTAAATATTGCTCGAATCGCTACAAATACAACTTTGCTTGATGGCATCTGTGAGAGAAGGGTTTTGCTTGATGAATGGTGAGGCAAAACAAATATAACATAGTTGATCTTGCAAATAGGTCTTTAAACTTTGAATACGTATGCTCGACATGTTCACACCACTTTTGAGCATATGCAGTGAATGGTCTTTAATTCCAATTCTTAGCCAGACAAACATATGACATATTACTAACAAAGAGTCCTATTTTAGAGTGAATTCTTCCTCTGTCCATGTTGATTGTGGTCTTGTCTGCTGCTGGGGGGTTTTCCTACCCACTGTCAGTTTTGTCTGTGTTGTTTGAAGAGGCCTGACACTTGTGCAGGAGAAATCAGTTCACCTCACATCAAGTCAACAACAAAGAGATGAGACACGAGCTATGACGTTCTCAAAGACCAAAGTCACAGGGACAAAATCAGCTGATGTTTGGCTCGCAGTGGCACAAAAGAGCGTCTATATACTTTGGTCTCATGTCTAGTTTAAAAGCCCCACATTACGCTATTTTTCTGATCTATGTTATTAAGTTGTTTCCTCATCACAAATATACCTGGAGTTGTGTTTTGTTTCATTTACACATATTTAACACACAAAATCCAGCATATTTAGGAGTTCATCCCTCAAACAGAAAACACTCTGTTGTGATGTCATGTGGTAATACAGGAAGTGCTCCACTGTGTTTTTTAAACTCCATACATCTTCACTAGAATCATTTGGATAATTTCAGCCCTGGAATTGCCAATTTCGTCTCTGAACAAAAGGCAAAAGCAGCAGAGCAGAGCATTTTGAACTTTGTAGACAGACAAAGGGTTACTCAAACATGCGTGGATGAAACAAAAAACAACTCCAGGTATGTTTTGAGGAGAGGAGGAAACGACATTCTAGCATGGCTTAAGGCTCACAAGAGTCAGTTTTGCATAAATAGGAGCTTTAATCGAAGGTCTACTATAGTTGGTTTTGGTTGTACACTGACAGTATATCATGAAAACTGGCAATTTGACTGAATACTATGAAGGGTCAAATTAAGATGAAATGTACAGATAATAAAAAGCTTAATATTTTATATTATATATTTATCTTCTTTAAGCCTCTCCTGGTTGAATTACACACTAAATTACACATGTTACCCTTATTGCTAATGCTTTGAAAAGCCATGTTTCTTTTCTAAAGATAGCCTTTAGCAGAAGCAGATTTGCAATTAACTGGACTGAACCTGTGCCAACAAATTAACTGCTGCATTGGAGAGCTCCTTGAGATCAAGGGCATTGCCAGTACAATGGGGATAGGTGCTAGATCAGCCACAGCAGAAACACAAGCATAAACATTCACTTGTACTCACTTTACCAGGTCTGTACCAAAACAAACACACATGAGTCAAATTTTAACATCCTTTTCTATGCTGTTTCAGAGTGAGCCTGTTTTGATGTCATCTGGTGGTGATACAGATGAGCTCCTCTATGTTTTTGAAGTTGAATTAAGCCTGTCACAATAACACATGTTGAAGTACAATAGCTGAAGAAAATATAGACGATAAATGATAATGTTGAATGTAAATTAAAGCAGGATTTTAAAATAACAAAAAGGTCCCCACTTGTACATAGAAAAAGAAAAAGTACCATCATAAACACTGACCCCCAAAAGTATTATCGTTATAGTCCAATCACATTCACCAACATTCATTTCAGCACTTAATTTTTTCATTTTCTGTTTAGATTGGTAAGTTTCCGGTTGATTAGTCAACTAACAAAACATTTCTAAAGCTAATTTGCAATCAGGGCATTCTAATAATGCTATAACTTAAAATTTCCTTCTAGTTTGGATTTAGAAAAAAACAATTCACAGTGTTGTTTATACTCGTGCACGGTGCAAACAAGCGCAGCTAATCCCCCATGTGCAGTAATCCACCATATAATCACTTTTCACCAAAAACATGCATTTGTAATCCCCATTTGCACCTTTAATAAACACTTCTGTATCTTACAATAAACTGGGTTAGCACATAAGTCAATCTCAATGCATCACTGTTAATTATATCAAATTACAATGTTTATTCCGAAAATGCCGTGTGACAGAAGATAATCCCTGGGCTAATGTTTGGCTAATTCTAGTCTGTCAGCACACGTCTTGGACCTGCATCACGGGAAGAGGCCAGAAGGCTCCGTGAGGGATTAAATAGATCATACTAAAGATTAGTGATAAGTGATTAGCTATTTACTTTTCAGAGATGTAGATCATTTGTAAGTGAGCTAATATAGTGGTTCAATGAAACTGGCATTGCTTTAGTTGCTTGTTAATTGCTTTAATTTCCAGCATTAACTAGTGGATAATATATTGCCATAGTATAAAATGAAAAAAAAAAAAAAAAACTCACCACCAAAGGCTTCTCACATTTTTTTAGTTGCAAAAAAATATAAGTCTTCACGTAATTTTTACTCTTAAGGTTCAGCTAAACATTGACCATATGCTTTATATCAGATGTCATTCCTCATGCAACATATTCAAAATTTCGGGACATTAAATAACTCAAAAAACAAGAATTTACACCGTTTGGTTAGTGATGACAAAAAACAGATATGTATTATTTTAACTTTGGTAACTATTGAGACGTCCACACTCTCTCCTACTTTTCCTGGCTTGTTTTCATGTCTCCTGGCTGCTATCAAGTCCAGTGTTTCCACAGCAAACAATACGAGCTGTCGCCGACTCCTCCAGTCAATATAAATGAAATCACAGCAGCTGGACAGTATCACAGTCATTTATGACCCCTGAAATGTGTCTTTTTATTGTAATGATGCACTATGTAACTCTTCTGGTGGAGGGTCTGCTGCCTGCTTTTCTCCATGGAAATGTTATTGCTTTGCCAGAACAAATAATGCATCCAGGGTGATTTACAGGTCAGATCTGTGGAGAGCCTGGTCACAGTAAGAATGTATGTATTTATTTGCACTAAGAACAACTGTAATTGATAAACTGATAAATTAATTTCATACTGTGTAACTTTCTAGGCAGAGCGATCACATCTCCATGGAGACAAGCAGGTGACGTCAGAAATGTGATATAGTGCACCTTTTTGGTACATGATATGAGACTGATTTGGTTTTTTTTTTTTACTTTATAAAGAGTTAAATTGCTTTTTATTGTCCTACAGGGAAGCTGGTTTGCCATTTTTACATATGTTTTTCAAGCTATTTTAAAGAAAACGTATTATTCAAAATCCTTTTTTTTACTTTCTGTTATGTTGTTCCCTCATCAGAAAACATGCCTGAAGAGATTTTATATGTCATCCGTGCATGTTTCAGTAATTTAGCGATCTCTCACAGGCCCTATTCATACCCTCCGTATGGTTAACTGTAAGATTTTGTCCCTCAGTCCACAAGTCTACGTCATCCATGTTCCCACCCCACATTTCTCCATAAATACGGTATACAAAAAGCAATTTGAGTTGGGTGCATCAGTGCGCCAAAAAATTTTGATTTGGCTGCACTAGAACATGACTTACTGCATCAAAACCTGCCACTTATTTAAGGTTTCGCAATATATTGTCCTTAAATTGCCTCAACAATAAGAATAACAATATAAATAACTTTTACTCGGATATACAATTCATACTCTATGCTGCGGTACATTCATATTAAAGAAAAAAATAACAAAAACAGTTGTTGAAAAGCTAAACATTGCCACAGCTGAATGCACTCCGTAATACAACTTTCAAGAATAAATATTTGAATAGAGATCAAACTGCCCCATTCAACAAGTAGAAAAGAAGCCAATAACAACATTCAACTGTTACTCCTGCCATGTGCAGCGTCTCCCTCACTATCCCTTAGGGCACAGCAGCCTGCAGGTACTTTGTGTCACCTGGACGAGTGAGAACTTGCACAGGAAGAAGAAGAGCTGGGGATCTATACAGACAATACAGTGAACAAGATTAAACAGGCTGCGGAAAAAGAACAGTCAAAATATGTCATGCAATGTGTAGCAGACGCACGTGTTGAGAGCTACGACTGTTGGAGATGAGGAGCAAAACAACCAGGGAAGTGCAGGATATAAGAGAAGTTGAAGAATATTGAAAAACATTTAAGAAGTTTGTCCATTTGGGAGGAGTAAGAGGTGGTACCGAGAAGAAGTAGCTTTTATTAGCCTTAAGTTATGAACAAAAACGTAATTCATAATGAACAAATAGATTATTGTAAGTCACTCCGCCATCAGAGCGCTATCACAACACAATCAGCGTGCATTTCACTAATAAAAGTTCTACACATAGCATCAGGTTTGTGAAGTTGTAGAGTATGGTTGTGTGTCATGCTTTTGTATATTTATGGAAAATTGTTGAAATTTGAAAGCTTGTGGGCTGAGTGTTGGACAGAATTGTACTGCGACTCATAAGGAGCGTTTGAATTGAATGAAGAGTTTGCTAGATTATTCTTCAGGTATGTTTTTGATGAGGGAACAATGTTTTAACAATAGAAGGCTAAAAAAAAAGGCCAATTTTGCTTAATACGCCTTCTTTAATGAAGTTGTTACTAAGTCGGAGCCATTCTTTGCCCTTCGTTCATGCTTTAAGGATAATTAAGGTGTAGTTATTATAAAGTGGTACTCAGGACAACTCTGTTACACAGTTTGAAACACAATATTAAAGGAAGACTTAGATGACATTTATTGGACTGATCTTAGAAAACGTCTCATTTATACGAGGTGGGGGAATAGACAACATATCCCCAAGGACCCCAGCTAGCCAAAAAAAAAGCATATCCTCTAGCCAAGAATAGTCCAGACCAAGCCTAGCTCAAGATATAGAGATGGCGAAAGCGCTGAGGAATGGGTGTAGGCAGAGGACAAATTTCCCTAGGGACAATAAAGTACACCTTAACTTTATTATGATTAATTTAATAGTATTGTCCTGTTACTAAAATTTGATTTTACTAAGGAAGAGGAACTCAATACTAAATACTCAATACAGATTTTGATACTATAATGATAATAAAACACTGTAACTTTCAACATTAAATTGTACTTTTTTGTGTTATCATGTGGTCTTATCTGTGTAATCCCTCAGTTGTCCATGTAGGTTCCGTAGTAGTCCATGGGTGTATATTAGTATGTGTGGTCTAAAAACTATCCAAGAAAGGTTCATTTCTGTCCAGTGAATGTGACTTTAGTATCAGTACTTACTTAAATGAGCATCCAGTTTTGATAGTTTTGGTATCGATAGTATTTTTTTTTGACAACCCTACTTTACACATGGGGTATTTTTTTAACCATTATAATTCTAGTTCCACCTACAGAGAGGTAACATAAGGTACTATATTCCCTCATATTATTCAGAGTTGCAAAAACAGCTCTACATTTTGCATACACTTTCCATATTTGTCCTCCAGCAATTCCTTTAATCAACTTCACTTCAAATGCTCCTTGATAAATTCCACAGTTCTCTTGTTCCTCCTCCCTGCAGTGAAAAGAAGAAGAAAGGTGGCCGTGTTTGGTGTGCCGTGCCTGCCGCTGTAGCAGTGACACAAATCAATCAAGATCTCTGAAGTGAGCGCTCCCTCCCTCCCCCTCCTCACCTCATCAAAGCACAAAGCAGCAGCAGAACTGCACACAGACGGCCCTCATTAGCAGTGTCAGAGACAGAGCAGACAACAACCCAGCAAGCAATGAACAGAGGCAGAGTGGATCAACAAGTGGTTAGGGTTCAAATTAGCTAAATGCTGCAAGAATCTCAACAACATAATTCAAAATGGTCACATTTTTATATAGCGCTTTTCCACCTTCAAGGCAATCAGAGCATGTTACATCAAGGAACCATTCACCCATTCACACACACATTCATACACCAGTGTACACAGACAATGAGGGGAAGGTGGGTTAAGCGTCTCGCCCAAGAACACAACAACAGCATTCATCTGTAAGAGCTGGAATCGCACCGCCAGCATGTGGGGTCAATAGATCTGACGGCTCAACTAATGATGTTTTACGAGCCTTCGGATCAGTGAACAAACACTCTACCAGCTGAGCTACTGTGGGGGGTCTATTAATTCCTAATCAATTTTTTTCCACGGGCTTCTAAATTTAAGTTGATGGCCCTGCTTATCCATAATTTTCTCTGCTAAAATCGTAGTAGTTGTTGCTATAACAGTTGTTTAAAACATGGAACTTATCAATATTATAAACAATATAATTATTCATATCTGTATATTTTTTAAAACTGTCTGCAACATGAATAATTATCGGGATATAATCGTTAATCGCAATAATTTTGCCCATGGTAATCATCACACAAAATTTCAATATCGTCCCATGCCTACTCACCAAATGCATCATGTTTTAAATTAATGATATTGCAATTTCACATACCACTTGACTCGACTGAACCCCACAACATAAGTTTACATGCACAGTAAAATGTGTTTATGGTTGCAAAAACTTTACTTTCCCAACTGCAATGCAAAACATGTGTCTTTCTATTATTCTGGGGAGTCTATAAACTATAATGAATTTGTGAATGGAATCCAAATCTGCACTTTTTATAGCAATTTTACACACTCTAGTCCAATAAATCCAATCTTACCACGGGACCACCGGAGCGTTAGGTCTCGCAGGCATAAATCACATTTTTAACTGCAGTTTTAGCGGCTGCTGCCAAGTTATTCCACAGAACACAAGGATCATTAGTTTCACCAATACCCAAACAACCAAAGTGAGGAAGAAAAGCCCCAGACTGTCACGACAAGAATAAAATGAAAGTGCTTTTTGATGGATTAACACGGTGTGGAAAGTTAAAAGATTTTAAAAAATGTTGGCTCAAATTAAAAAAAAAAAAAAAAAAAAGCTTGAATTTTAAATTGCACTGGGATTATCTAAGGTTTAATAAAGACATTTGCTAGACTAGGGAGCAGCAATCTGATCCAAACACTTGGGTATAGAAAAGGAATACGGCAAAGGAGTCATATTCTGGTTCAAGTATGTGATTACAGATCTACTTTATAGAGTAAATAGGGCTGTGTAATTGATCAAATTGTGATCAAGTTTGAGGATTCAGTCATTTTTAATCACCAATGACCAGCTTGTGCATGGGTGCTTTTAAAAGAGAGGTCTACAGCCAATTGTTTGTTAGTAAAAACATGTGGTTTGGAACAAAACTTAGAGCTTGGAGGAACAAATGTAACTATTTTTGTGTTAAATGGCATAAACAGGCTGTTAACAGTCATGGCGATATCTGCTTGAGACCAGACTTGGAAGCTAAGCAAGGTGGGGCCTGGTTTGTACGTAGATGGGAGACCGCTTAGGGAAGACACTTCACTCACATTGCCCATCGGCGAGATATTCATTTGGAGTATGGCGATTAATCATCCCGAAGTGTTCGTTTTTAGAAATATGGTCTCATTACTTACTTATTTCTATATCTGTTCACAAAATAGTAGTTTAGTGCTACTGTGACACGCGTCAAGTAACAACATATCTGACAGCCGGTAATGTAAACTAAACCTCAAGTATTACCACTTCACCGGCATATCTGACACAGCAACTCCATGGACTGAACCTTTGTATGTTGTTCATTCATCCGCCTCCAAACACTGCCTCCGTCCCTAAGGTCCTTGTCTCCAGGTGAGGGCAGGTAATCGAATCGCTCCCAGTAGACCCTCTCTGATAGACAAACAACAGCAGAGGAGTAGAGGGGTGGAGGAGGAGAGGTGGAGAGGTGGAGAGGTGTTCTGTTCCTCCTGCCTTCTCAGCTCTCCGCTCTTTCACATTTAGGTCAATAGAGCTTTTTAAAGATATGATACGAGACACCAGGGAGTTGTGAGGCGAAGTAGGCCTGAGACAATCTTGTAAGGAGATCAGATTTGTGTAGAGATTTTGTTGGTATTAAAGATGTACTGTGTAACTTTTCTGGTTGCGGTTCCTCTCTCTACTTCTCTTCAGGTTAATTACTGCTTTTCCTGGAAAGTTGTACAATTTTACATTAAATTTTTCTATCTCCATAGAGACAAACAGGTGACACGGCAAATGAGTGATTTACAAGGTCAATTTACAAGAATACTGTGGAACATATTTTGGAATATTCAAGGTAAGGAAAAAACATTGTCATGGAGGCAATAAGTGGAGAACCCTACACCAAAAAAGTTATAATATCCAATAAATATAGCATAGTGTTCTTGAGCAAGACACTTCACCAGCCTTGCCCATGTATGAATGTGGTGTGAGAGTGAATGATGTTAGTCATTATTGTTGTCAACTCAAAACATGCACAATAGGTAAAATCCTCCAGCCAACATGGCCCTAAGCAAACCTGATGCTCTCAAGCACTGCTCCAGACAGACTGCCCTGGCAGCATTGATGGATGGGTCAAATATAAATTTCCCTACAGGGACAATTACATAGACCTTTTCTAAAGATTAACATGACACTAGATACAAGTTGGTAGTATAGTGGTTAAATGCATCAAGAGCAGAGTCCTAAGCAGGTCTTTGGTGATGGTGAGATATAGAGGAGCACTGATTTGACAAGTGGTGTGGCTATTTATAGAAAATGCTGCATCCGTTAAATAATGCACTACAAAAAGGGGTCTAGGAGGATAAACTTTGTTCCTTTTATCTCCATCCACACTTGCCATCATCACAAACGCTAGATACCACACGTGTCACGGATCTGGAACGAAATGCTGATACCAATAATGAAATGAAATATCTTCTTTTTTAGTAATGTGTTCTTTTTTTAAAGACAAAAAGGTTTGTTTTTTACCTTGACATGTCTCGGTGAGCATCTGCCACCTTCCTCGCAAGGATCATCCGACTGCTGTGACGTGTCATAACATCACTACTATACTAAAACCACATACAGAACTAAGACAACTATATGTACATCCCAAGGTAAATACAACCACAACAAAAATGCAATGTACTATATGAAATACCATGCAAAACATGTAATAAAACATACGCCAGGGAAACAGGGAGAAATTTCAGTACAAGAAAAAAGGAACATCAAAAGGAGTGCAAAAAAAAAACACACACAACAACACACAAGGGCAGAATAAAGAGAGGGCATGCCAGGAAAACCTCAAATCAGCAATGTCAGACCACTACAAATGGGACAATGATATTATGGACTGGGAAAACTCCAAAATAATCGAAAACAGAACGACACAAAATCAAATGCTGGATACAGGAGGCTATCGAAATCAGGCAACAGGGAACAACAACTCTAAACAGAGATGAAGGAGCATTTATATTCCCACATGTCTGAGACATGTTTCTCCAGAGACCACCAAGCAGCGAGGGGTATGGCCAGTCTGGCAGACCTGTCAGGTCCATCCGGGCACATCCAGGAGGATCAGCTGATAAGTGACCTGTCACAGCAGTTGGATAACGCTTTTGAGGAAGGTGATAGATGCTCACCGAAACATGTTTAAGGGGGAAAAATAACCTTTTTGTCTTAAAAAAGAACACAGAAAGTTATTTGAAATGCCTATAGATGGAGATGACCAGTGAATCAGCAATATACCCATCCTTTCACACACAAAGGATAGTTAAGTCCAGAAAATCCCATTATTCTTGTGAATTGTGAAATGTCATATTACTTTAACAGCTTGTCGCAAGCAGACAAATCATATTTAACCATGGAATCTGTGTCATGGCTGAAATTCCTGCAGAACAAAACCTTGATTGAGTGCTTATTCACAAGACATTCACAAAAATCCATTCCACATGATGGTTTTGATTAAGCATGTCACATAGCTGGCAGCCTGTTTCACTGTGCCAGTTCTAATCCTTCTCTGTTTAAAAAGCTATATATGCCTTAGTTATACCGTATTTAATTTCCTCTTGAATGACTAGTTTCTAGTTCAGAATGAGAATAGGTAATGCATAAATCACAATAAAATCTTCAGATAAAAAAAAAAAAACAAACAATGTGAATCTACTATTGTATTGCAACATAGAGAATCCAACGAGTTATCTTTCAATTTGCTTGACTATAAATCAAAACGTGCAGAACATGCGCAGACAACATCCCAGACAGTTACTAAGACCGCGCAATGTCAACAAACGCGTGTGCAACAGGAGGCACGGTAGGCTCTGAGAAGTCGGCGCAATAAAAACAAGTGCATCGGTGCCATTCACTCACCTCTATCCATGTGCGCGCCTCCTGGATGGCACTGTCTACGGCCGTGTCGAGGTGATGCTGCTGATGAGACTGTCCTACGTCTGCCACCGGACTTGCCATTGGCGTAAAACCTGCGCTCTCCAAACAGAGAAGCGATGCGTAAAAACGGTCAGTGCGCACGTATCCGGACCAAACTGAGCCGAAAAGTGCGCCAGACAGTCCGTAGCCTTCTTCTTGGTGGTGAGCGGGTCTCGCAGCAACAGCACTGGTCCAGTTTCTTCACTTCTCCGCGTTGGAGACTTGTCTACAGACAGAAACAAGGTAGAGACAGTGACGCGCGCAACATCCGGTTAGTTTCTCAAAATAAAAGCTTTACAAGTGTTACTTCTAATGGAGTTACGGTCGATATACCTACTGAATTTCTGTTTACTTCATCTCTTAACACCTTTATCATAACATATCAGAACCTGTTAGGCTGCAAACTGGATTATATTAACACGCGGAGTTTAGTGGGTCTAACTTTCTGAAGATCCTGCGTGCATGGAAACAGAAAGTTAAAATTGTACTTTGGACCGCTCATGAAGATAGACACGGTACGTTTTATGTATGTGAAATATTATAGTCAAAAGAAACCACATTTCTATGCAGAGAAGCACGTGGATCTACTCCACGCAACTAGCAAAGAGTCAGGTTTGTGGAGATGCAAGACGCACACGGTCAGGACGCATGCTTTTCTGCCTTTTCAGTGCAATTAAACAGACAAAATGTAAACACATGCTTTTACTTTAGTCTATTTGGGCTAAAAAGTTACGTGGTGAGGCTTTAAAGTAATTAGCTTGCTGACTGTTGCCCATTATCTTACCTCCGAGCAGGATTTTCGACTGCGGTGCCAGGTTAAACTTAAAGAAATTACGCATTTTTAAATATAGCATTTTAAACGTGTTGGGAACTTAAAATGCAGGTTGTAATCTGTCAGAATGTAGGCGGTCACATTTCTTTTAAATAAGTTGACTGCTTCCGGTTGACTTGACCCTGGAGCCAGAAAATATCGAGCTTGACGCACACGCACTCCAGTTACGCACACTCCACAGTAGCTCATTCAGTAGCTTAAAATATACGGGCCCAACAGCAGCCAACAAGGGCAGAGCTACGCTAGGGAGATGATGATGTCCTATTTTAATTTTCAAGACAATTAAGATAAAGAGAAGTGAATTTAACCATTTGAATACCGGTGCGTAAAAGCAGTAGGTCTAACAGTTATTCTCCATGAAACTTTAAGGTTTAAGTTACAAATTAGGTCTACACGCGTTAAAAAAGTCAAGATTAAATCGTGCTGCCACTCTAGTTTTGGAAACGAGTTGGTCAAAGAAAGTTCCGCCATAGTTTTATCTTTGCTGCCCCCTAGTGCGTCAAAGCAGCATTACAACTATGAAGTTGAATTGCAGGGAGGAGCAATGAAGGATGCTTGAGATCTGTTCATGCAAGCCTTTTGTACTCAGTTTATGGTTTTATTTCTTCATTCACTCTGCACCTGACTTTTATAGTTCTTGACTAATGCAATAATTTATTAAACATTTGCCTCGCTGTCTCTTTTTCATCTCTTGCCTCAGTGGCTCCAGGCTGTTGGAGCATCTGTTTTTGACACCAGACCAGTACCCAATTCAAAAGGTATTGTCACAAATATTTTAACTTCATCTAGATTACTGTGCTCATTTTCTTTTAGCAATTGTTGTAAATATATTTTTTGAGAAATGTTTTATGTTTAATTTGCTTTATATATTGTAATTATGTCACGAATTATATGGAAAAGACAGAAGAGTTTGTACCACCTTTATTAACACTCCATTCGTACTTATATAGTGATATTCTCTAACCTACTTGTCTCCAGGAAGATGTTTTTGCTTTTCTACAAATGTTCCACAGCATAGCATTAAACATCTAACATATCTATCTAACATTAATTTCAATATGGGTGTTTCTGTTGCTCAGAAATTCCTTGAAAAAGTGTGATCCTTTTTGGTCGCCTATACACAGATATTAAGTGTAACGAGACCTGATTTTGTTACCTGATTGTCTCCATGGAATTAGATATGTTTAAAGTCATACTGTTAAAGCGAGGCAAAGCAATAATATCTCCATGGAGACAAACAGGTAGCAATGGCATACACTTTACCAGAAAAGTTACATACTGTAGTGCACTTTTTTTTATTCATTAAAGGCTGTCATGAAGCAGCAATACCAAAACTATCCATGGAGTTCAGAATGATGAAAAATTAGGATAGTTTTTAACAATTTTAAAAAGGTGGTATAACATAATCTCTTCAGTCGTGTTTTTGGAAACAAAGTTATAACATGGTAGAAAGCTCCAAAATTTCTTCTCTTTAATAAAATCTATCTTTTATTGTTGCTTTTAAATAAGAAGTTGAAACCCAATAAGTAGCTACTTATAATTACATTCTAGTTTGTTTATTTCAGTTTGTCAGACTCTTCATCTCCCCCTGCATGGACATGTGGCTGTTGGCTGTGTCTGCCTCTCTGATTCCTGCTGTACTCCTCCTTTCCAAACATTACCGTGGTAAAGTGGTGTCCCTGTGCCGGAGAGCTCAGGCCTGGACACTGTGGCCCGTGAGACAGGAGGTATCTCCACAGAGCGTCCATTCTTTTGTTTTCTGCCAGTGCACTCACGGCAAAGTGGACAGTGTGCTGGAGACCTATGACCTCTTCCACAGCATGTATCCCTCTCTCAGCATCGGAGCACAGATTGGTGAGTAGGATCGTGGCTTCAAAACAACTGGAGGAAAAATGAAAAGCTGATAACCAGATATCTAAAGGCTATTGCAGGCATTATAAGTGGATGAAACATTTCTCATACCGTGTTTCTCACCTAAATAATAAACACTTTGAGCAGCATGGGTTAACTTCAGAAATCAAATAAAATCGAACTTTTAACCTGTAAAATTCGCATAATATAAAAAATAAGATGGTATGGCAATATTAAAAACTAACTGCAACTAAACCACTGTTGTGCCTTGGGTTCATCCTTGCGCACTGAATATTTCATCACAATTTGGTCCATAGTAGAGAAGAAAAAGAAAAAAGACAATGCTTCCAGAGACAACTTTACGTACCCCGTACAATGTATTACTGGGGCAACCTGTGGGCAACCAGTGCTCGAAGACTTACCTCCAAATCTTGAGCTATAGGCTTGGTCAGGAATACCTTAGCTTGATGATTTGACCTATGTGTGGATTTGACCCCAGAAACCCACACAGACATGGGGAGAAGCTCTACACCGAAAGGCCCAGGTGACCGGGAAATAGAACCCCAAACTTTCTGGCTGTGAAGTATGAGTACTAGCCACCCAGCCACCGTGCCACCTGATATAGTAAAAATAAAGTGCAAAAAAAACACATAAACAGGGCCTGAAGTATGTGACACCCAGTTCTCTCATGCAATCTGTAATCTGAAGACATTATTCTCCCATAGGTGCCCAGTTGGATGAGGTGGTGAGGCGGGTGCAGCCCTCCATGACTCTGGAGCTGGGGATGTACTGTGGCTACAGCTCTGTTCGTATGCTGCGCCTGATGCCCTCTGGAGGCCGACTGATCACAGTGGAGCAGGACCCTCAAACAGCAGATTATGGAGAGGAGCTCATCCTTGTGGCTGGATTTAAACATCACCAGGTGAACTTTATAAGGATTCACATTAAATAATAGTACTGGTTTACTACTGGTTTAGTCCTGCTGTAGACTTGGTTTTGTCCTGTTCTAGTCCTGGTTTAGTATGGTCTAATCCAGGTTTAAATCTTTGTTCAGTCTCAGTTTAGTCACAATTTTAGTGAGGAGTGGGTGTGAAATTCTGAATGGGTGCTTAAATTCTTAATATTAGAGCAACCTGAAGTTCAGATATGGGTTCAAATATGGATCATAATAAGGTTAAGGTTTAGGTTACGGTTAGTGCTAACTATAGTAGAGTTTAGAATCAGTCTCCAGTAAATAAATGTAAGTCTGTGTGGAAACATGGAAACCCAGCCTGTGGAAATGAAGCCACTTTTATAAAAATAAAAATAAAAATAAAAAAAATAAAATTTTAATTTAGGATTTCAGAATATAAAATAAGCAATTCAAAATGTATGTATGTTTGTGTTTTGATTGGATAATTTATCTTAATTTTATATTTTATTTAATTGCACAGTTATTAGTATAATAAACAGTAATTGTCAAGTGATCATCAATTGAGATGAGCATACAGAAAGATATACAGAAAATGCAATGCAATTAAAAGAGAAGTGAAGTAAATTGATAATATTGGCAATATAATAATTAAATGGCAAGCAAAACGCAGAATACAGGAAGTGCATCTGCAAAATAACCCAGTATAACTCTATGAACTGTAGAAAAAGTATCGACAGATGAGTGGACACAACATAGCTAAGATAATAATATAAATACTCCCATAATACTACTTGGGGCGACAGTGGCTCAGTGGTTAGAGCATTGGTCTCCCAACCCGAAGGTCGGAGGATCAAGTCCAGCTCGGACCAAGTCCAGCTCGGACCAAGTTCTGTCGTTGTGTCCTTAGGCAAGACACTTCACCCACATTGCCTAGTATGAAAGTGGTGTGTGCGTGAATGATCGGTGGTGGTCGGAGGGGCCGATGGCGCAAACTGGCAGCCTCGCTTCCGTCAGTCTACCCCAGGGCAGCTGTGGCTACAATAGTAGCTTACCATCACCAAGTGTGGAGTGAACGAATAATGACTTCAGTGTAGCGCTTTGAGAGGCTTTGATAAAGCGCATTACAAATGTAAGGCATTATTATTATTATTATTAAATAGTAAGAATACTGTAAATACATTGACTGTATTGCAGCATAATACCAGGGTCTATACAATAGCATTTGGTGATTTCTGTATTCTATGCATGAATTTAAAATAACAGTGATGCAGGGCAGCAGCACATGAGCATATGCCACATTCAGCAAACACCTGGCACCTTCAGCACCGGTCTCATGGAGTCATTATATGCAGCTATTTGACTCTGCGCTAGTAGCTTGGACTATTATATATTATATTATGAACTCTTTATTTCTCTCTTGTTTTTTTGCAGTTTGAAGTATTAACATCAAGTTCGTCTGATGCAATCCCGTTGCTGCCTGGACGCGTGAGGTCTCATGAGGAGGGCTTTGGTCTAGTGCTGATGGATCATGACCCAGCACAGTACCTCACAGATCTGCAGAGCCTGGAGCGAGAGGATCTGCTGCATTCTGAGGGCTGCTCCATAGTACTCATCTACAGAAAGAGAGGAGCAGGTAGAGACATCAGGGAGTACATACAAACCAGAGAACACTGTTACTGCATCAAAACTGACACGCAGTTTGTGGTTGAAGTGTGCTATCAAAATACAGGAGGAACAACAGTGTATGAAAAATAGCTTGTATGAGTTGAATCTTTTGTGTGATTAGATTTATGTGTGGCATTAAAAGTGAATGGTTAAGTTAAAGGCATTGTACCTGATTTTTACGTTTTTAAAAATGTGAAAAACAGAAGTAGTTAATTTAATCCGTATGTGGTCCAAAAGTATGACATTCCAAGCCAACTAATTATTCATCATAATGGGTTTATAAGCACTTTTCACAACACTCAGAGCAGAGAGGGAGAGCAGAGACTACTAAAGTCTGGGTGTGGAAGTGGTTAAAACTGAGCTGGCAGTGTGATCCAAGTTTCGATGAGAGGACAGTGTTGTTGTGTCCTTAGGCAAGGCACTTCATCGACTTTGCAAGCATGAATGTGGCAAGCAATGAGCAGTTATCGTTTATCAGTGTTTGTTTTATCCCAGTCGCTACTAAATGATTTCAGGTTCCAACACAGCACAGAATAAAACCCAAATATGAGCCATTTCTCATTATGTGTCACTACTAAAACGTCCCACTAGAGGGAGCCACAGTGCTTCTGAGCATAGGCAGTTATGAGTGTTACTCCAGTGTGGTCACATGGTTGATTTCTGTTAAAGAATGTTGAATATAATATGAAAATGAGTATATACTTGTTTTTTTTGTTCAGGAGATATTATTGCTTTGCCTGGAATGTTCTGTAGTATGGCATTAAAATTATCACTCTAGCATTTTAATTAATTACACATATTTTTATTACTCAAAAATGTCTTGAAAAATATGTATTTATACTGTGAGTGGGATTGCCTCTTCACAGACCTGTAACTTGACCTGATGATGTCACATGTTTGTCTCCATGGATATAAATGTAATGCCACACTGCGGAACTATCGAGGCAGCAAATAATAGAATACTGTCTGTTAACTTTATTGTTTATATCCCAACAAATAAAAAAGCTTGTATTTCCCTTGCACTAGGCCACATCAAACCCTCACCACATTGGTTCAAAAGTGCAGAGGTAGATAGCCTACAGTAGTATTGTCTCAAATAGCCAACCTCACATTCCAAATGTGATACGATTCCAGCAAACGGCTCCAGCTCGAGCCAAATGGTTTATTTCCCAAGAGTCTATTACAAGTATAGTAGATATACACTATTAAACCAGGAAGCAGAATCGGTGCAATTACCAAGTACAGGCTGTTGAAACCATTCTGTAGAATTTAAATAGCCCATTTATTTTTGACTTTTAAGACTATTTCTGAAATGCTAATAGGTTAAAGTGACTTACACAGCTCGCAAAAACACAGTCTTATGTGCTTTTAATAATTGTTACAATTGTTCTGCCAAGCTATAATGGTCTCTGTAAATGTCTGATGATGGTATATAGGGGATTTTAGAATCTACAGTACGATTATGGGCTCAGTTATCTTAACATTTCAAACAAAGAACATTGTTAAAGTGATTACAGAAACACTCAGAACTGATGTTGCAATAAGCTAGCAGGAGGTATGATGTGCTATGTTCTTTGCTACTTTCTTCACAAATTATATAACATAACATAATACAAAATACATTATATGGGCCTGAAACCTTTTCATTTAAAAATCATCTTTAAAGGTATACTGTGTAACATTTCTGTCGGGGGTCTGTCATCTGCATATCTCTATGGCAATGTTTTTGTTTCCCATTGTCCAACATTCCATAAAACATGGCATTCTTCTCCCATAAGCATTACAGCATTCCTACTGTAAGGTGGGTTGCCTCTCCACAGATCTCACCTGTAACCTGGCCTAGTGGTGTCACCTGCTTGTCTCTATGGAGTTAATAAATGAAGAATCGGTGGGTCCTCTACCAGAAAAGTTACATATTGCCCATTAAACGTAATATAACATGTATTTGGTCCTGTCCATGGATTTAAGAATAATGAAAAAATAGGACCGTTGTTATAGCAATTAACAATTAAACACAAAATATGATATCTTTTTAATGGTGAAAAGTCCTCGAAATGTTTTAGGGCAAAGACGTTTTGACTTTGGTTGTTTAGCACAGTGAATACTAGCGGTTACATTTGTTTTCACTCATTTAAGTCCACATAAACTCTAAACATGCCAACAGTGAAACCATTACTTCTGTAGTATTGGCACATTTTACCGGTGGCTATTTGAGCAGCACAGAATGACGCAATCGAAGACATTCTTACATCCGAGGACGTCCACAACATGACCCTCCATCCCCAATTTAATAGAACAAACATGGGGAGAGGAGGCAGCCCTGCTTGTCATCCAAATGGACTTTTCATTAGAGCCGGGAGTGGGATTGGATCAGATCTCAAACAAAGGCAGCAACAGCAGCAGCAGGGGCCAGAGCTGGGGGCTTTGTTTACTGATGTGGATCCAGGTGTGTAAATCTGGCCCTGTGCCGCCTGCGAGCCCGGGAGGTAATATATCAACTATATTACTCTTCACTTTCATCATGCACTTAATGACCAGGGGAGCAGCGACTGGGCTGCCTCTGTACGGCAACACACAACGCTCGTAGCGGCCCAGACCAATGACCAAATGAAGGTTAGTGCCTGGGTGACATTGTTGGAATATATATATACTTTTATTAGGATTGTGTATGAGAAAGAAATGTTCTGAAGGGTTGTTCTACCACTGAGGAAAATTACGAGACTTTAAAGAAGACCTATTGTGCTTATGTCATTTCAAATTGCAATATTGATTTAAAACGGCTTAATAAAAGAAATAAGTCCGCCGATTGAAAACTGAGGTGCCCGATGGGAGCTGATGTCGCCTTAAACATCATCACAGCAAAAAGCGGCACAGTTCTTGGCACTTCCTATGGATAGCTGCAGATCAGACTAGCGAAAAGTGGATTTTTTTTTTACATTTGTACAAAAATGACTACGCAATGCTGCCGAATCCTACACATATCTTCAAGTAAGAACATTTAAGCTGGAGAATGAGATAAGAACAAAGCAGTGGGCACTTACCGATGGCAATGACTTGAATACAAGGTTATAAAGATTACTTAAACATGCATGAATCACTCTAAATACAACTTCGAGACCCTAAATTAGTAAGCGAAACAACTATATCATGGTTAAAATATCTTGCATAAGTAGTGGCTGTACCCAATTTTTGTGATTACTGTATGTAGTTGAGCCAAATTCGTTTTGCCCGGTACAGATATATAACAGCAGCTCTAAGGGTAGAAATGAAACCATTGTGTGCTGTTTGAATCTAATTACAAACCATTTCTAATTACAAACCAGGAATTGTGATTAGCATGCCAGCTGGTAGCATTACCACGGTGGCATTTGAAAATAGTAAAACGTGCTTATAAGCTCTACAGATGCTGTGGATGTGTTAAGAATGTGGGGAATAACTTTGGACTGCTGTAAATTGGTTAAAATAAACTAGCTCTGTCATTGACGTCATTAAGACAGTAAAAATCAGGTAGAGCACGTTTAAGAAGTGAAGTCGATCACCTCATGACATCAGCTGGTGTAACAGAGACATTTATAGTAGGTAAATTAAACAAATATGAAAAATGTTAGTAATATTTAAGCACTTTTGGAAGGCATTTTGTCACAAGTTATAATAAAAGTTTAAATATCTTGCCTTGATCAATTTGGCTCAGTTAAAGGACAAGATCGCGGATTCAAGCGGCCGAAATGGGTTTCCTCTGTAGGGTGGCTGAGTGCTCCCTTAGAGATAGGGTGAGGAGCTCGGTCATACGGGAGGAGCTTGGAGTAGAGCTGCTGCTCCTACATGTCGAGAAGAACCAGCTGAGGTGGCTAGGGCATCTGTTCTGGATGCCTCCTGGACACCTCCCTAGAGAGGTGTTTCAGGCATGTCCTGTCCGGGAGGAGGCCCCAGGGAAGACCCAGGACACACTGGGGGGAGTTGGAGGACATGTCTGGGGTGAGGGGAAGTCTGGAAGTCCTTGCTTAGACTGCTGCCCCCGCAACTCAGCCCAGGATAAGCAGAAGAAAATGGATGGATGGATGGATGAATATGAATCTACATTTTTTTTAAACAACAGCAGTCATCAAACCAATGAATGCAAGATGAATGGATGGATGGATGACCAACTGATGAAGTACTTTGCTCAAGGACACAACAACAGCAGTCATCAACCAATGATGTTATGTCAAGTGGGATTTGAACCGCCAGCCTTCTGATCAGTGGACAAAATCTCCACCAACTGAGCTACTGTCACCCATCTATCACCCTTTTTTTTTTTTTTTTTTTTTTTTTAATTATCTGCTCTTGCATTAGGTTCTTTTTTCTATCACTGTAAAACTCTGCACAGCACTGATACATGTACTAACAATGAACTCACTCTATAGACCTATTTCCCTACGATCTCAGCACACATCCACATTTGCAACCTATACTGTTTTCACTCCAAATAAGAGTCCAGATTTACTGCGGTTCTTTGATGGAAAAGCTAATGATTTTATGAGCTGGAGGTAGCACCGGTCCTGTACCCGCGGGCTGCCTGTAAATCTGACACTGATGAAGCCTGTCTGGTGAGGAGCTGTCCATTTGCTCCGAGTGCCAAAGAGAATGCTTTTGAGGGATTCTGCTGACAGCCCTGTACATCACCCAACACCAGAGCGCTAGCCTAGTTTTATTTTCATTATACTTTAACGGCTACATGGGCCGGAAAAACTTTGGACTCCAAGAGCATTTTAAGACAGATTTTGTTGACCTTTCACTGGATGGTTTTCAGAGTCTAAAGTGTGATGATGTCATAGTCCCAGAGGCGGCAAGAGCCAGTTTTTCCTATCGATTACGTTGTACTTTCTGATGAAATATATAAAAGGTAAATTCACAAATATTGAACCTGGTCATTTCTATTAGTGACCCCCCCCCCCCCCCCCCCCCCCCCCCATCTGTATTAAATATTATTAGCCTATATAATGTAGAATGTGGAAGTGGGAGATATATTGAAAAGTGGATAATAGCATGATTGCTATATTTTGGAGATACAGTGATCCCTCATTTATCGGGTTACGTTCTAAAAAATATCCCGCAATAGGCAAAATCCGCAAAGTAGTCAGCCTTATTTTTTACAGTTATTATATTTGTTTTGGGCTGTAAAACCCCTCACCACACACTTTATACACTTTTCTCAGACAGGCATTAATATTTGCTCACATTTCTCTTTTGTTTAAACACACACTTTGCCGGTGCAGAACGTTTCATCGACATTGTGGGTTTTTTGCGGAGAGAAAACTTGCAAACATACAGCACTTCAGAGTCACACTGCGATCCAACATTTATGTCCATTTGGCTGAACACATTCTGTACTGTACAGGAGACACAGCACGGAGTAGATTGATGGACAATGGTCTACAGTCCCTTAGCCAATCAGGACGCAGAACACAATGCACGTTCATACTCGGTAAAAAAAAGCATGCAAAATTACACTAAAAAAATCTGCGAAACAGCGAGACCGCGCAATATAGCGAGGGACAACTGTATAACTGTATATTTGATTACTGACTATATACTTAAACTTGCAAATAAAGATAAGAATGATTATTTGTTCAATTGATAATCCTGATTATTAACCTTTTGAAGCAAAATCTAATACTAAAAGCAAGCCAAAACATGCACAATATGTAAGATAGCAAGCTAAGCTACAGTAATCCTGAGTCCTTGTGTGTGTCCTCTATATGCAAGTTTAAACACTGGCAGCCCAGGTTCTAGTTGTGATTATAGTACCTTTTTTACCCAGTAAGAGCACAGGCTACATACTATTTCACTGTTAGATCATGGTCAAATATAACTGACAATAACTGCAACTCTATAATATGATTTTGTTACATCCCTAACTGCAAAAAGAGCTGTGTTCTTTCAACTTTATTTCTGTTTTTGTATACAGACACAATATTCATTTTAGTCACTATTGCCCTCTTCAACAGTACTAACACATTTGTAATCTTATGTATAACATTTTTCACGTTTTGCTTTTGTAGTTTTGTAGTATCTAGTATAGTATAGTATCGTACGTATCTTTTAATCTATGCTGTGCTTTTTCTTGTATTGGAAAAGTCAGAGCTGTTAGTTTGGAGTAAAATACTTTTTCTCCAATCTCCCTGTGTGTACTGTGTGTCCTGTGTGTACTGTGTGTACTGTGTGTCCTGTGTGTACTGTGTGTACTGTGTGTACTGTGTGGCTGGTTCTCCAAGGTCAGAACGCTGGAGCCGAAGAGCCTTAATCATCCCTGGATCAGCAGCAGCAAATGGACAGCTTAAGTCATGTTTACCAACAGCCTGTGTACATATAGGCTATAGGATATGCACATATGGGGGGCTTTGCATTGGTGTGTTTTCCTATATGTACGTCTAGTATATAGTGAGTTGATCATTTGGTCATTTGCATTCGGTATTGCTCATAGATACAATTTTTTATCGAGTTGGGGTTTTCAAATGTGAGATTTCCAGCATCTAAATGTGTTTTAAATATGGGTTCTTACACTATTTCCTGTAGTCCTGGTTTTGTGCTGGCTCTTAGGGTCAATACTTGTAAGGACGATTAGATTAGATCTGGTTGGTAATTTTATACATCAGAAAAAGCTGACAGTTTTGGATGATCTTGTTTAAGCTCACAGCAAATAGCACCTAATAAAAAAGTAAAAGATATTGTATAACTACCCCTGCTGGCGTAATACCTTCTTCTGACTCAAATGCTACAGGATTTTTTTATTGGGTGTACAAAATTGTCTGTCATCCATGGTCGCATTTTACTGCCTGCTGTAAAAATAAGTTTAATATTTAATTATAAAAATATGGGAGATACTTTACAGCTACCATTTGTAATTAGATTGGTGAACCCGGCCCCGTCGTATTCTCACAGAACACCCAGGTGGTGTCTATGTAACTGCAGTCAGGGTTTCACATCTGCATCTCTACTGTTACAAAAAATCGAATAAAAACTTACTGCCCCCTGTCTTTTAAAACAACTTATTATTCCTTTAATGTCATTTACGCTTGGGGCATCTCTGGTATTAAAATGTCAACGGTAACGCTGCTGGGTTTCTGAATTTGACCCATGTGACTCAAAGTACCACTGTACAATGAGGGTTAGTTAATTGGTGCTATATTTGCTCATATTAATGTCGGAAGGGTAGTTCTAAATGCTCTGAAAAAATAAAAGAAACATATTTAGAAACAAAAGAGTTATGAATTTTTTTCAACTGGCAGTGACTTTTGAGCCACCCTGTATAAAGAGGATCCACCAATGACCAGACTCACATCTTTGTAAAGTATTGAAGAAGTAAGTAAGTAAGAACAAAAAGTGCCATAACAAAAGACAACATAGACAAGACATAAAAGACAAAAGTGTGTATTCTTCCCAGGCAAACAGATGCTAGCTCTAAATATAACAGGAAAATGAAACAGTAGACTCTCAAAACCCTTTTTAACAGTGTATAGAGTCAGGGCTCACACAAGCAGCTGTAATAGGAAAGTCAAATGCAATCTTTTCATTGTTCCCAAAAGCCACAAGCGAAACGTTAACAATAGCTCTCTGATCTCGTAATAGCACTGAGCACGTTGGGTTTTTGTGTTCAGATGAAATAGTAACTTTTATTTTCTGGATGTGAGAATAATGTGAGGATTACATGGGCAAAGTGGAGCCCTTTTCTGACAAGGCAACAATAGACAGGGCCACTGGAAGCAAGTGAGATGTGTTTTTTTTCTTTTCTTTTTGTATATCAGAACAAATAAAAGCACAAGGACAGAAGGTGATAATAGCAAGAAATGGAAGGCAATTTTCTGGGTATTGTTGTAATGTGGCAGCTAAGGTCAATTTTTTGGTCCACAACTGATTTTCAATAGTTAGGGGTTGATCCAATTTCTTTCACATGTGCAATATAACCTTATGTATCCTCAGTCAAAACTTTAATATCACAAAATGTATGCAAATATATGTCTAATGATGACTAATTTTCCAAAAAATGTGTTTGCTCTTTTATTGTGTGGATATTTGTTAGAGTAGGCAGAGTGCATTTGACCCATCCTTCAATGTCACTGGGGAAACCTGTCTTGACCATCTTGAGCTAGACTTAATTAGGACTACCTTAGCTAGCATGTTTTTGGTTGATGGAGGAAACTGAAGAGCCCAGAGGAAATGCCAGATAGACAAAGGGAGAACATGCAAACTCAACAAAGAAGCCCAGGAATCCAGCCCAGGAATCAAACCCGGAACCTTCTTGCTGTGAGGAATGAACACCATAGCCCCTGGCAGTAGTTCTTGTTTGGACATGATGGGCTTGACCTATATTTTGTACATCACCAGTTGAGAACAAGTTCAGCACTAGTTTAATCCTGGCTTACTTGTTTCAGACCTAGTTCTGTCCTGATGGTAATTAGATATACTACTATTTGACTAAAAATTGAGATATGGTAGCTCAAGGCTTCTAAATAATTTTATGAAATATTTATGAATGAAGTGTAATATTCATAAAAATCAGAAATATTTTTTTCTTTTTTGACATTTTGATTTAATAATGCCACTGTTTTTTGTATAGAAAAGACCTGATAAAAAGTCCAGATAACGATGAACAAAATATGAGTACATTTATGTTAGTGAACTATAGTCAAGATTGTCTGTGTAATCCCTCAGTCGCCCAGGTCTCCATAGCAAAAGACGAAATTTTAATCTGTCAACGGGACAAATCGTTGTAGGAGTAAAGACGTTTTCCTGTTCATCCAAGCCTCTTCTTCAGTTCTGGTCAGATTGCTGGTGGACACTGCCTTACATCTATCTGAAGGTAACTACACTGAAACTGTAAACAGCTATTGTCTCCAGTTTCATCCTTATACTCACGATGGTCTGTGTAATCCCTCAGTCGTCCATAGAACATACAAATTCATTTAAATAATACATTTATTACTTTGACCAACCAATCTAAGATACATCTGAAACTCTGCACTTAAGAAACATTTAGCTTTTTATTTAACATCCAACAGCTTCCATGGAGTTAACATTTTTACCCATTTGACTTTACCACACATCTCATTAAGAAAGACTAAATGTTCACCCACTCTGCATAATTACTATATGAACATTCGAGTTTGTCCTTGGCCCTGCTCGTTGCTGCTCGGGGCTATGTTTCAGATGGTACTTCCCTATGCCCCGCGCTCCCTGTCTAGTGTAAAATTAGCTAAGCTTTGTCTCTACTACCAAACACACTCTGTACTACTGCTGGCGTTTTTCTTCCCCATATGCTGCATTCTTTTATGGCTCTAAAAGGTAAAGTGGGACCTATGGAACTTTTTGCACATAGCAGCTTATTTGGTATTCACATAGCAGTTAGTCAAATGGCATCCTGCTGTCATCCGCTCCAATACGAGCTTTGACCTTTCTTCTTTTCTTACTGTCTGCACTGCTGCTGTGTGTAATGCGTTTTACTGTTACTCTGTTGTCAAAGATATTATTAGAAGACATTTGGAAAGACACAGGGCTCCGTAATTGGGCCCGAATAGTTTGCGCGGCGCAGTTGTTCTGATTTAAGATGTAAATCCGATGCCGCGAAGCCTTAAGAGCCACCTAACGAAGCTCCTAATGTGTGCTGTGACTGTCATAAAAAGTGATTTGGAGGTTCAGCGGTTGGCGTTAAATCTCTGTAATGATTCAAGACAAAGATGCTATGGCCATTAGTGCAGGGATTACACTTTAATCTGCTGGAGCTCATTATGCCTGGGTGCAAGAGAAGGGAGGTGGTTAGTTTGACAATGATCCAATGTGGGAAGCTGACATGAAAAGTCAAAGATCAGAGCAGACTAATATAAAACCATACAAAAAAGAAAAATAAAAAGTAAAACTAAAAGATCTGTTGATTTACCCAGGTCATAATCGTTGACATACTGAAAGAGGGGGTATTTACTATGGGGTATGAACTGAATATTAACTGCTAACACATACATATTTCTTTCTTTATCTTTATTTATACAGGAGAACCCAATTAAAGCACATAGGCCCTCTGTTTAAAATACAATACAAGCTGAAAAACAAAGAAACAAGGTGCACAAGTCTATATAAAACAATAAAAAACAGGTGCAGGTGTCCAGTTTTGCTTTTCCTTGGAGTGTATTTACATCACCATGTTACTTTTTATTGTTTGAAAATACTATATTTGCATTGGCCCCGTCTGTTTGCTCTCCATGCTAAGTCACCCCGCCTTCACAGCTCTATCCCGACACAATCAGCACGCATCCCACTAATGAAACTACT
>JAIEZT010001230.1:5179-59377 GCA_019594935.1 Periophthalmus modestus
CCCACACATAAACATAGACATACACACATATACCAACAAATACACACATACATAGACACAGGTAGACGTTAGGGTTACACAAACTCCACATAAACATACAGACCACATATACACCAGAATACACCATAACATGCAGATAAAAACAGCTAATAGGAAACATAGACCGATAAAAACATAGTACATACATAAGGGTTTAGAGGTTAGGGTTAAGTTCACACATAAATACACCATACACATTTACACGCACACGCAGAAATACAAACATACAAACAAATACACATTCAGCCAACAACCACAGCTATATGAAACATAGACCTATAACAACACTAGAACAAACATAAGGGTTACAGAGTTACATACAAACAACATACACATACACAAACAGACACCCATTACAGACACAGGTAAGGATTTAGGACAATAATGATGGCAACAGGGTTTAGAGGTTAGGGTAGAGGGTTAGGTTGGGGGTTTTAGATGGTAGCGTTACACACACCTCACAACAAATTAACACAGTCTACACATAAACGGACATACACACATATCACACACACACACACACACAAACAAATACAGACATACACAGACACAGGTTAGGGTTAGAGCTTAGGGTTACACACAAATACATACACACATTAACACACATAAACATACAGACACACATATACATATACACACATACACCATGCACAAAATCAAACCAGCTATATGAAACAGAGACCTATTAAAACATAGAACATACATAGGGTTAGAGGTTAGGGTTAGAGTTACCCAGAAATACACATACACATACAGACACACATATACACGCACACACGAGAAATACACACATAACAAACACCATACACATGCAGAAAAAAAACAGCTATATGAAACAGAGACCTATAAAACACTAGAACAAATCATAGGGTAGAGTTAGGGTTACACACAAATTACACATCCAAATAAACATACATATACACACACACACAAACGCACACACATACACACGGCACAACATACACACACAAACATACACAGATACAGGTTAGGGTTAGAGTTTAGGTTAGAGTTTACGGCGTTAGAGTTTAGGGTTACACAAATACACACACACATTAACACACATACACATAAACAGACATACACACACACATACAAATAAAGACATACACAGATTAGGGTTAGACACAAATACAAATACACATAAACATGCAGACATACATATATGTGTACAAATATGTGCATATATGTGTATATATACATATATACACACATACACAGAAATACGCACATACATGCACACAATACACACATACACATGCAGAAAAAATAAATAGCTATATGAACATAGAAAACCCTGTAAAAACAGACCCAAACATAGGGTAGAGTTAAGGTATAGACGCAAATACACACACACACAGTTACAGTTAGAGGTTAGAGTTACACGCAAATACACACACACAGATACAGAGGTTGGGTTAGAGTTATACACACAATACACATACACATACATACACACACATACACAGATACAGGTTAGAGGTTAAACACAAGTACACATACATAAACAAACAGACAAATATACACACACACAATAAACATACACAGATACAGGTTAGAGGTTAGTTTTAGAGTTAGGGTACACACAAATACACATTAACATACAGCCACACAACATACACCCGCAAACATTAACACACACATAAACATATACAGGTTAGGGTTAGAGGTTAGAGTTAGGGTTACACACAAATACACATACAAGAAATGCAGGCAGGAGGCAGGAATTATGTTTGGTGCTGGTACCGTATATTATAGTGAATTATATTACAACATAATATTTACAGACACAGAAATAGCAAACACAAAATAGTAATATTTACAGTCTGCAGATTTTGAACCGGTAAGATGTGATAGGTAAGTGCACTTTAAGTTCTAGTTGTGTTGATGATTGGTTGCAACAACAAAGGAAAAAATGAAAAGTAAATCCGTTACAGGTGGCGTCCACACTTATTACTGACTTTTCGGTATTGGAGAGTATGAGTCCTTTGCTTCGTATCCATTTTTATTGTCCGTTCGAATAGTGTCCATTGGCTTTGCTTTCTAGTAAAAAAGTCAGCAACAGATAGAAAGAGTGGGGGGGGCAGGCTGTGTCAGCCTCTACCAGACCCGTAGGGTGATGAAGCTGTAGGTTCCGGTCTTAGCTCGCCATCGTGATCAAGAACACCTGGCCTGTAATTGAATAAACAGGACCTGAACATAAACGTATAGTGACTTAAATAAAAATCAATGTCTAAAGTAATTAACCTTAGCTGACTTACAATGTTCAGTTCCATGGTGCACACAAAATAATTTAGCATTCAAATACATTAATTGCAAATAAATAATTCTGGAACAAGGGTGCTGTGGCTGTATGCTATAGCCCATAGCTGTAGTTTAACCTTGCAGGTTTTCAATAAAATAAAAATAAACGTAATTTCACAGCCATAGGGCGCACCGGATTATAAGGCGCAGCTTCAGTTACGGGTGTTTTTTTGTGCTTTTTCTGCATTTAACACATACACAAGTCGCACCGTTAGCCCAAGCATCACAATTTCATTCACAAATCATGGCGTAACTCGCCCGCGCGCGCGTGTTCGCCGTTCTGTCATCCATCGCTCCCGCGATGTGTCGCAACTTTAAACCGCGCCTTATAGCCGTGAAATTACGGTACATCCAAAATAAACATTTAGCAAAATGGAATTAAAATCACTAGCATAAACACTGAATAGTCATTCACAACAAGGTGCTAAATGCTCCAAAAAGGCATTAAATGTGTTTTACAATGATCAACAAACAAGAGAAAACAACGTTTAGCTCCGAGCATGCTAAATGGTAAGCTAGTTAGCTTAGCACGGAAATGCTAGCGGCTCTTTACATTTATTCAACTCACCAATTCCTCGGGTTTACATCGCATGGTGGCGGCAACGGACTTCCCCACGGACCGGAGGTCAGCTCTACAACGTTTAAGGGTGGAATTACTTAGTTTTGTTGAAGCTTAAAAACACAGAAAAGAAAGAGCGCGAATATTGTAAATTGTTGAGAAGACTGACATTTCACACGTGCCTCGGCAGCTTTCTCCCACAAACACTGACTGACGACACAGGTTTGAAAAGACGGGTCACGGGTCACGTGATTAGGGGCGCGCGGTTACGTAACGTGCCTTACGTGTAGAGAGACCGGAGGACAGAAATAAATATATAAATGTGGGCTTTTATATAAACAAGATTTAACGGCAGGTCAAAGCAGGAGTTTAATAAAAATTAATTTTAAACCTGGGTTACATTAGGGTTAGAGGTCATCTTGGTCAGACGATATACACACACACTACAACACACACAACTACGACACACTACAGGTACACTAACAAAAAAAACACAGCTATACCCGAACATAGACCGATAAAAACATAGAACAACCGACATAGGGTTAGAGCGGTTAGGGTTACCAATAGACACAAATACTATGACATATAACATACAGACACACGATACACTATACACACATACAAACACACACACAGAAATACACACATACACATGCAGAATAAAAAACAGCTATATGAAACATAGACCTATAAAAAACATAGAACATACTAGGGTTAGAGGTTAGGGTTAGAGTTACACAGAAATACACATAAACATACACACACACATATATCACGCACACAGAGAAACTACACAACATACAAACACATACACATGCAGAAAAAAAACAGCTATATAAACATAGACCTATAAAAACATGAACAAACATAGGTTAGAGTTTAGGGTTACACACAAATACAACATACACAAACATAGACGACTACACACACATACATACATACATACATACATACACACAAAAACATACACAGATACAGGTTAGGGTTAGAGGTTAGGGTTAGGTTTAGAGTTTAGCGTTAGAGTTTAGGGTTACACAAATACACATACACATTGACACGTACACACACACACACACACACATACAGTGTTAGGGGTTACGGGTTAGTGTTTAGAGGTTAGGGTTTAGGAGTTACTACACAGATACACATACATCAAACAGTAGACATACACAGCACATACATACACAGATTAGGCGTTTAGAGGTTAATGGTTAGACAAATACACATACAACATAAACATAACAGACTACATACATACTATTTGCACCAATTGTGATACTATACACACAGATATATACACATACACAGAAATACGCACATACATGCACACAACGACTACTACTACACCTAAACCGACCAACGCTACTACTACTACTACGACAACGCATACTACGACTACTACTAACGACTAACGCACAACGACTACTACTACTACTACTACACCACTACTACTACTAATACTACTACAATGACCACTACTACTACACTACGACACACAACAACTACCTACTACTACCCACTACTAACTACTGACTACACTACCACTAACTACACTACTACTACTACTACAATACCAACTACTAACTACTACACTGACCAACTACTACTACTACTACAACAATGACCAAACTACTACTACTACTACTACAACAACGACCAACTACTCTACTACTACTACACACCAACGAAAATACTACTACTACTACACACGACCAACATACTACTACTTACTAACTACTACCAACGACCAACGACTACTACTACTACTACTACTACAACGACCACTACTACTACTACTACTACTCTACTACTACAAATGACCACTACTACTACTACTACGACAACCAACGACTACTACTACTACTACTACAACGACCAACGGACTACTACTACTACTACCACAATGACCACTAGTACTACTACTACTAACAACAATCACAACTACTACTACTACTACTACTACAACAACGACCAACTACTAGTACCTACTACTACATACGACCAACAACTACTACTACTACTACTACTACTACAACGACCAATACTACTACTACTACTACTACAAATGACCAACGACTACTACTAACTACTACTACTACAAACGACCAACTACTACTAACTATATTACTAAAATGACCCACTATACTACTACTGCGACGACTACAACGACTACTACTACTACTATGACCCAACTAGTACTACTACTACTACAACAATCACCAACTACTACTACTACTACTACTACTACAACGACCAACTACTACTATTACTACTAAAATGACCAACTACTACTACTAACTACTACTACTACGACGACGACCAACGACTACTACTACTACTACTACGACGACCACGACTACTACTACTACTACTAAAAATGACCACACACTACTACTACTACTACTTCTACATCGACCAACTCTTACTACTACTACTAACTACTACTACTAGTACAACGACCACTACTACTACTACAACAACGAACCAACGACTACTACTACTACTACTACTACTAACGACGACCAACTACTACTACTACCTACTACAACAATCACCAACTACTACTACTACTACTACAACAACGACAACGACGACTACTACTACTACTACTACTACTACTACACTACTAAAAATGACCAACAACTACTACTACTACTTCTACAATCGACCAACGATTACTACTAATACTACTTCTACCTCTACTACTTCCTCTCTCCTAGTACTACTTCCTCGTGTCATTCAAAAACCAGGCCTGTCTTTGTCATTATTCCAGTCTCCAGTGAGGCGCCTGAATCCTGAATCTCGCCCAATCCATGTTTTGTATCTGACAAAAGAGATAAAACACAAAGCATAAGAGAGCGAATGCTATTTAATGGCTAAAGCCTCGTCATGGAGCTTTAACACCTGCGACGGTTACCCTGGCGACCTACCCTGTGAGCCCTGTGCCTCCTCCTGCGGCGGCGTTGGGGCTTCGTGGGGTCACTGTGGGCGATCCGTCATCGAGCGTGTCCATTGTGACCAGTGCACTGACAGCCATCAGAAGGTTACCCTACAGTCTCCTGTGATGATGTCACACCTCGGAACTGCTGGTGGAAGTTTGGAAAACTTTATTTAAAACAAAAACAGCATTCCAAACGCACGTATCATAGCAACCAGAATGAGGCTTTTCAAGGTAAGAATGCTGTCAATCAAACCTGTTGCTAAGGTTACCATGAGCAACCTCTGGGAAAGAAGGCCCTGATTTGTTTGATTGATTGATTTGATTTTATTAATGTTCATATGTTGATTTACAGACAGAATAGTGAAATATAAACCCCAGGATCATGTAGAGGGTTAATACGAACATTTAAGACCAAAATGACGAGTCTGAAATACAAAAAAACCCAAAAATGAAATAAATAAAAAAAATAAGAGAAGATAAATAAGACTCAAGATAACAAGATAAAATAATAAATCAACTCAAAATAACAAAAAAAACCAGACAAAACCTCAAAATAATTGAAAAATAAAACAACATTAAATAATACACTCAAAATACCTCAAAAATAAAGAAAATACACTAAAAACATTAATAAATAAACTAAAAAAAACAAAAAAAAGTCTCAGTTTATTTATGTTACGCTGTTTTCTGATCTGTGTTATAATGTTGTTTCCTCGTCACAAACAGACCCGGAGTTGTGTTTTGTTTCATTCTCAAACTTTGCATATTTAGGCTGAGTTCTTCTCTCGAACTGAAAACACTCGATTCCACTTTGTGATGTCATCAAGTGGTGATACAGGAAGTGCTCCACTGTGTTTTCAACCTCCTCACACCTTCACTAGAATCATCTGGATGTAATTTCATCTCCTGGGTGACTGCCAATTTCTACTGAACTAAAGGTAAAAGGAGTGGTTAACTTGAAAACTACCACTTTATGACATCACAAGGTGGAATGAAGCGTTTTGAGGTTTGGAGATGTTACAGACTAATACTAAAGTGTTACTCAAATGTGTGAATGAAACGAAACACAGCTCCAGGTCTGTTTTTCAGGAGGAAACAGCGTTAGAACATTTTTGGCACATTGTTTTCATCTTAGTGGAGTATTACTTTTCCTGGAATGTTCCACAGTCCAGCATTAATCTGATCGTTCTTGCTTTTATTCCATCAGGTGTTTTTCTTGCACAAAAGTACCTTTAAAAACACACGTATTGTTTCTTTGAGTGGGCTCACCTCTCCGCCGATCTGATCTGTAAATGGGCCTGTTTGTCTCTTCTGGCTTTAAGTTAAGTGACTCTTGGTTTCTGACTTTTTTCTTCGAGCTTTTCTGGACTTTGGACTATTTTTGGACTTTTCTGGACGTTGTGAATGTCTATCTGCTGTAGTGTTGTTTCTGTTTTAGTGTTCAGCAATATCATCACCATGGAAACGAGCAGGCGGCTTACCCTCCACCAGAAAAGTTCCGTCATGGAGCTTTCAGTTGGATGATTCTTGACATTGTTTCTGACATTTTTCTTCCACTTTTGTTGGACTTTGGACACTTTTGGACTTGTCTAGACGTTGTGAATGTCCAGCTGCTGTAGTTGTGTTGTTTTTGTGTTCGATAATATAAATCACCATGGAGACGAGCAGGCGGCTTAACCTCCACCAGAAATGTTCCATCATGGAGCTTTTCGTTGGCTAACTCTTGGTTTGTGACACTTTTCTTCCACTTTCTCTGGCCGTTGTGATGTCCAGCTGCTGTAGTCGGGTTGTTTTTGTTCTTGGAGTAGACGCAGGTCACCGGGGTTGTGTCTCAGGCCAGTGTAATGTGGTTTTTACATTCACTCTCTGTATATATGGTACTTTACAGCCTTATGCAGAGAACAGGGTTTAGTGCCTGGATCATTATAATCTAAAACACATCAATTTGTTTAATGTGGGACCAGGAGAATGATCGGCCTCAGAAAAACTCTATTTAAACTTCTGTTAAACAAGACTGTTTTTGAGTCATACGAGGAGCCACGGTTCATATAAAAAGTGTGGGTTTAAAGTGTTAAATGTTATAGATAAATACCATCTACAAATCTGGGCAAACGATGAATTGTGACCTAACATTTCTGTACAATCTCTGCTTCTGCGATCAACATCAGAATTGTGTGAATTAGTTAAAATATGGGGGGTAAGCTCTCACAAGTATTTTCCTTCTGCTTACTCCTTTTGAGCATTGTGCAAAAATGTGGATGTGCACTGTTTTTTTATGTCTGAACTGGCAAAATGTATTTTCTTTTTTTTTTAATGCCTGCTCAAATAAACAATATGAATTCATTCATTCATTCAAAGTGATTTCGTGATCGAGGATGCACTTTGTCATCTGAAATAAGGCTTGAAAATGTCCTTAAATACATGTGTAAAAAGAAAGGTTAGTGGTTTGAATCCCTCTGTCCAGATTGTTCTGTTGTTGTGTGTTGGGCAGAGAAGTGGAGAAAAAGTACAAAAATACAAGAAGTATCTCTGAGATCACAGAGAGATCACAAAACAGAGATCACAAACATAAAATTCCCCAAATTCCAAATGCAGGGAGCACATTTCATGACAGTTTAAACATTGTATAAATAAAAATAAAGATGTTGTCCTGAACAGTTGAACCCAGATGTTTACATGCTCTATATAAAAGACACATATGCTTTTTTTGTTTTTTTCTCACTGTCTGACATGAAATCAGACTAAACGTTTCCTATTTTAGGTCAATTATGATTAACAGAATTATTTCTATTTGCTAAATTCCAGAATAATGAGAGAATCATTTTTCCATGATTTTCTTTCCTGAAGTTTACATACATTTCATTCATATTTGGTGCCATTGTCCTTAAACTGTGTGATTTGGGTCAAACGTTTCGTACATTTCCTTCCACAAGATTCTCACAATATTTGGCAGGAATTTTGGTCCAATAATTTAGTTAATCCTAACTGACTTAAAACAGGAAAAGTTCAGTCTGATTTCATGTCAGACAGTGAAAAAAAGTGTCTTTATATGTAGTGTATGCAGGGCCGGCTCTAGCCTTTAGGGGCCCTAAGCTGAACTTGCCGTCAGGGGCCCTCTCCACTTCAGTGCCACATATTCACATTTGACAACATTAAGACATCATTACAAGGAGTGGTTAAAAGACTGAAAATTCTAGAGGCTCACAACAGCAATAGCCACAAGTTTAACAGTATAAAAACATGTGAGGAAGGGGGTCTGTCAGAAAAAAATGTTACATTCTGGAGCATTTTACTGTGTTCCAGTGACTAAAGTCAGTTCCTTATGTCATAAAATACAGAATTGGACAGAGCAGCCAAACAATGTACTTAACCAAGAGTACACTTACTTCAAAATCATACCACTCAAGAAGTACAGAGGAGTGGTCCAGGTTAAGAGCTGCTAAGAGAGAAACAGCCTGGACATAACATCAGATTTATAATCATCACATTTATAATCATCAGATTTATAATCATCACATTTATAATCATCACATTTATAATCATCACATTTATAATCATCAGATCATTCAGATCAGGGCTCTATCCTAGGTCCACTTTTGTTTTCTCTTTATATGTTGCCCTTAGGTTCTATTTTTAGAAAACACCAGATTCCTTTTCACTGTTTCGCAGATGATGTCCACATTTATATGTCTATTAAGCCTGAAAGTGACTCATGTCACTCGCTTCAGAGATGCCTCCAAGAAATCAAAAACTGGCTGAAATCAAACTTTCTTAACTTAAATGAAAGTAAAACTGATGTTATTGTGTTTGGTGAAACAGTCCAGACTGATATCAGTCACTCTCTTGTCCTTCCATCTTCTAACACATGTCCCTATGTGAAAAATCTTGGTGTTCTAATTGACATTTCTTTTAGGTTTGACAGGCAAATCAGTTCAGTGGTTAAAACGAGCTTTTTTCAGCTCGGACTCATAGCGAAGGTAAAGTCATACTTGCCCCCAAGTCATTTGGAAAGACTAGTCCATATGTTTATTACTACACGGCTGGACTATTGTAATTCTTTGTATGTTGGTCTTGACGCGTCCTCCATACGCCGTCTGCAGCTGGTACAGAACGCTGCTGCTGCCTTCTGTCTGGTAAAAGACGTTCTGATCACATAACTCCTGTGCTACAGAGTCTTCACTGGCTTCCGGTGTCTTTTAGAATTCAATTTAAAATCTTACTTCTTGTTTTTAAAGCGTTAAATGGTCTGGCACCTGTGTATTTGTCAGAACTGTTGTCTGGGTTTGCTCCTGTAAGAGCCTGAGGTCCTGTGACCAGTTACTTCTAAACTGTCCCCGCTCAAGACTGAAAACCCGGGGGGACAGAGCATTTGCTGTGGCTGGTCCCAAACTATGGAACAGTCGTCCCATGAGGATTCGGTCTGTGCCTGACATTGATAGTTTTAAGTCTCTGTTAAAAACTCACCTTTTTACTCTGGCTTTTGAGACGAGCTGAGACATTATTATTTATTTAGTTATTGTTGTTATAATTTTGTATACTGTGTTTTTACTGTTGTTATTTTATGTGTTATATTGTACAGCACTTTGGGCAGGGGTGACTGTATTTTAAATGTGCTTTATAAATAAACTTGACCTTGACCTTAATATATATAATTGTTTTTATTTCATTTCGAATTTTTAAAATTGTATTTATTTGTTTATCCTGGGGTTTTTATTTCACATCTGTGTCTGTAAATCAACATATGAACATTAATAACAGACACATCAGGTCCTTCTTTCTCGACGTTGCTCCTGTTAGCGTTAGCAACAGGCTTGATTGACAGCGTTGCTAAGCGCCCGCTCCCTGCTAAACCTCGCTCTATATTTGACACTTTTGGTTTTGTTTTTACAGTCATCACAGATAGATTTGATTAGATAAAATAAAACCATAAAAACTGTGTTGAGTTTAAACTAATTTGCTTTTTGGTTGCTATGATACTCGCGCTCCAGGTTAGCCTCTATAACTGCTAGCGTCGATTAGCTTCATTTGGAGCTGTGGGTGACGTCTTCTTTACACAGTCTGTGCTCATCATTCTGAAGGTTGTTGGTTCAATCTTCCAAACTGGTGCTGCCGTTGTGTCCGAGAGCAACACACCCACAGACGTACATGAGCCGTGCGGTTTGAACGAGGCCAGACGCCTGAAGGTTTTCTGTTTTCACTCCGTGTGTCGTCCTTGAAGTTAAATTGAAAAGACTAGTATATTTTATTTATTATTATTATTTATTTATTTATTTATTATTATTTATTTATTTTTATTTTTTATATTTATATTTTTTATGTGTGCGTGTGTTTGTGTGTGTGTTTGTCTTTGTGTGTGTGTTTGTGTATGTGTGTGTGTATCTGTGTTTGTGTATGTGTGCATGTGCGTGTGTTTGTGTGTGTATGTTTTTGTGTGTGTGTTTGTGTGTGTGTGTGTGTATGTGTGCGTGTCTGTTTTTATGCGTGTCTGTGTGTGTCTGTATATGTGTGTGTATGTGTGTGTAATGTGTGTGTGTGTGTGTGTGTGCGTGTGCGTTTGTGTGTGTGTGTTTGCGTGTGTGTGTTTGCGTGTGTGTGTTTGTGTGTGTGTGTTTGTGTGTGTGTTTGTGTGTGTGTGTGTGAACCAGGACTGTCATGATCCATGTTTTCCTGTCCTTGTTGTGCCTCCTGTGTCTCCTCCCCCTCCCTCACCTGCCTGACTCCGGAGCTGGGCGGAGCCCTGGCTCCTCCCACACGCACCTGCAGCCTATCGGCGCTGATCAGCACCACCTGCGGTGGATAAGAGGGGCCAACTCCAGTCAGTCGGGGCAAGTCCGTCCGCATGACAAAGTTGAATACTCCAGTCTTGTTTTTGAATGCTGCATGTTCTTTGTTCCACGACTTACTGGATTTTTGCTGCTCCTTCAGATTCCTGCTCCCGGATCATCCCAGCTCCTGCGCCTCTGGCTCCACTCCCGTCTCCCACCTCGTCGTCCTGGTACAGTCCTGCTTGTCTCTTCGTCACCCAGCTCTTACCTGCACTCTGCTCACGGCTCCCACTCCTCGGACTTTACCTGCTCCTCGTTCCTGGTTCTGCTCCCGTGTCTCCGGCTCTCACCCTGCTCCTCGTCGTCAGCTCCAGCTCTCTCCTCGTCCCCGTCTGTTTGTCGCCTTATAAAACGTTTTCACACTATTGTAAATAATCACTGTTTAACCGCTCCCGAGTTCTGTACTTTTGGTCTGCCTACCTCACCCCTTATGACACAGGACTGAACCGGGACTGAACCGGGACTAAAACAGATGTGAAGTTGGTGTAACATCTGTGTCAGTCACATCTGTGGAGAGGCGAGCTCATATTAAACCCTCTGCAGGAGTTTGTTTCATGTTCATGTGTCTCTGCCGCGGCCGACGCCTCAGAGACAGCGACGCCACTGGACAAGACCCGACTCGGCAGCTGTCAAACAGTGTCAAAACGTCAGTCAGAACATCACAGCGGCGTCATCAGAAAGACAACAATGAAGACACAAAACGATGAAGATGAAGCAGAAGAGAGAACAAAACTCAACACAGAAAGACAGAGAAATGAAAGAACGAGAGACGACCTCCGTTTAAATAAGACAAATATTTGTAAAGAAACAGTGTGTCAGCCAGCACGCCTCACAACATCATCATCATCAGGAGAGAGAGGAGGAGGAGAGGGAGAGGAAGAGGAGAGAGGAGGAGAGAGAGGGGGAGAGAGAGAGAGGAGAGAGAGGGGGAGAGAGAGGAGAGAGGGGGAGAGAGAGGGGGGAGAGAGAGAGAGGAGGAGAGAGAGGGGGGGGGAGAGAGAGAGAGAGAGAGAAGGAGAGGGAGAGAGAGGAGGAGGAAGAGAGGGGGGAGAGAGAGAGAGGAGAGAAGGAGAGAGAGAGGACAAGGAGAGAGCGAGGAGAGGGAGAGAGAGGAAGAGGAGAGAGGAGGAGAGAGAGAGGAAGAGGAGAGAGGAGGAGAGAGAGAGGAAGAGAAGAGAGGAGGAGAGAGAGAGAGGACGAGGAGAGAGAGGAAGAGGAGAGAGGAGGAGAGAGAGAGGAGGAGGAGAGAAAGAGAGAGAGGAGAGAGAGGGGGAGAGGGAGAGGAAGAGGAGAGAGGAGGAGAGAGAGAGGGGAGAGAGAGAGAGGAGAGAGAGGAGGAGAGAGAGAGGACGAGGAGAGAGGGGGAGAGGGAGAGAGAGGACGAGGAGAGAGGAGGAGAGAGAGGGGGGAAAGAGAGAGAGAAGAGAGAGGAGGAGAGAGAGAGAGAAGAGAGAGATGGGAGAGAGAGAGGAGAGAGACAGAAGGAAAAGGGAGAGGAGAGGGGAGGGGCATTGAGAGTGATAGCGAGAGAGAGAGAGAGAGAGAAGACAAGACAGAAGAGAGAAAGAGAGAGATATTTATAGAAGGTTGACAGTGTGTCCCATAATGTATTTTCCCATCATGCATTTCAGAGCAGTGATTTGTGGGTAAATAACAGCTCTTCTTGTTTAGTGAAGCTCTGGGTCTGATCACTGCTGTTTATGTGGAAATGTGTTTGTCCTTTTTATATAAGAGACAAAGATCGAAGTAGCATCATGACAACAGAGCCTAATGTTGTGTCATTAAGCAAGACACTTTACCCACTTTGATGAATGTGGTTTGTGTCTGAATGTCTGTCTGCTCTGTCTGCTCTCTGTCTCTCTGTCTCTCTGTCTGCTCTGTCTCTCTGTCTCTCTATCTCTCTGTCTGCTCTGTCTCTCTGTCTGCTCTCTGTCTCTCTGTCTCTCTGTCTGCTCTGTCTCTCTGTCTCTCTATCTCTCTGTCTGCTCTGTCTCTCTGTCTCTCTGTCTCTCTGTCTGCTCTCTGTCTCTCTGTCTGCTCTGTCTCTCTGTCTCTCTATCTCTCTGTCTGCTCTCTGTCTGCTCTTTGTCTCTCTGTCTGCTCTCTGTCTCTCTGTCTGCTCTCTGTCTCGCTGTCTGCTCTGTCTCTCTGCCTGCTCTCTGTCTCTCTGTCTGCTCTCTGTCTCTCTGTCTGCTCTCTGTCTCTCTGTCTGCTCTCTGTCTCTCTGTCTCTCTGTCTGCTCTCTGTCTCTCTGTCTGCTCTCGGCCTGCTCTCTGTCTCTCTGTCTGCTCTCTGTCTCTCTGTCTCTCTGTCTGCTCTCTGTCTCTCTGTCTGCTCTCTGTCTCTCTGTCTCTCTGTCTGCTGTCTGTCTGCTCTCTGTCTCTCTGTCTCTCTGTCTGCTCTCTGTCTCTCTGTCTGCTCTCGGCCTGCTCTCTGTCTCTCTGTCTGCTCTCTGTCTCTCTGTCTGCTCTCTGTCTCTCTGTCTGCTCTCTGCCTGCTCTCTGTCTGCTCTCTGTCTCCTCTCTGTCTGCTCTCTGTCTGCTCTCTGTCTGCTCTCTGTCTGCTCTCTGTCTGCTCTCTGTCTCTCTGTCTCTCTGTCTGCTCTTTGTCTCTCAGTCTGCTCTCGGCCTGCTCTCTGTCTGCTCTCTTTCTCTCTGTCTCTCTGTCTGCTCTCTGTCTCTCTGTCTGCTCTCTGTCTGCTCTCTTTCTCTCTGTCTCTCCGCCTGCTCTTTGTCTCTCTGTCTGCTCTCTGTCTGCTTGCTCTGTCTGTCTGCTCTGTCTCTCTCTGTCTCTCTGTCTGCTCTCTGTCTCTCTGTCTGCTCTCGGCCTGCTCTCTGTCTGCTCTCTTTCTCTCTGTCTCTCTGTCTGCTCTCTGTCTCTCTGTCTGCTCTCTGTCTGCTCTCTTTCTCTCTGTCTCTCCGCCTGCTCTTTGTCTCTCTGTCTGCTCTCCGCCTGCTCTGTCTGCTCTCGGCCTGCTCTTTGTCTCTCTGTCTGCTCTCTGTCTGCTCTCTGTCTGCTCTCTGTCTCTCTGTCTGCTCTTTGTCTCTCTGTCTGCTCTCTGTCTGCTCTCCGCCTGCTCTGTCTGCTCTCGGCCTGCTCTTTGTCTCTCTGTCTGCTCTTTGTCTCTCTGTCTCTCTGTCTGCTCTCTGTCTGCTCTCTTTCTCTCTGTCTCTCCGCCTGCTCTTTGTCTCTCTGTCTGCTCTCGGCCTGCTCTTTGTCTCTCTGTCTGCTCTCGGCCTGCTCTCTGTCACTTGTAACTAAAAGGTTTTGATTCAGTTGTGGTAAAACACTGTAAACTTTCACATTTGTCCTTGTAAACTGGTTTGTATAGATTTTATATATAAGTCACATTCAGGGACTACAGCCTGTGAAAACATCCAATGCTGCCCCCTTGTGGCCAATAACACAGTGTACAGGATTCATTCTCTGTCCACCAGGGGGCAGCAAAGTACTGTGTATTTTTTGAATGTGGACCAGGGCAGCTCATATTATCTATTATTACAGCCACTTTAACTTTGATCACTTTAACCACATTAAGCACTAGTACTCAGATAAAGTACTTTTACTCCTACTTTAGTAATATACTAAATAGTTAGTTTAGTAATATACACAGTGTAACAGTACTTTTACTCCAGTAAAAGTTGAGTAAAAGTAACTGGAGTTTTATGTAACAATGTGAAATATTTGTGTCTTTTTGAAAATGCCAGATTATTTCATGTTTTGTTTTAATTTTATTCTTGAATGGCAGTTTTATAAAATACTTTTTCAATGTTTTTTTTCTTGAAATGTACATTCACTTTAGAAATACTATTTTAAATGTAACTTTATATTATTACTTAATCTTATTTAAAGCTCCGATATTAAACAAAACTGGCTCTTGTAGCTTTAATCCCTGTTCGCATCAAAAAACAGACCTGGAGTTGTGTTTTGTTTCATTCACATGTTTGAGTAACACTTTATTATTAGTCTGTAACATCTCCAAAGTTCAAAATGCTCTGTTCCACCTTGTGATGTCATCAAGTGGTACTTTTTTCAAGTTAACAGCTCCTTTTACCTTTAGTTCAGTAGATTGACAATTCCAGGTCTGAAATGATCCAAATGATTCTAGTGAAGGTGTGTGGAGTTTAAAAACACAGTGGAGCACTTCTGTATTACCACATGATGACATCACAAGGTGGAACAGAGTGTTTTCTCAGCCTAAATGTGCAGGGTTTGTGTGTTAAACATGTGTGAACAGTCTGTCTGTGATGAGGAAACATTAGAACATAATCAGAAAACAGTGTTATATGGGCCCTTTAAGTATTAAGTCTGCCGTTGCCATGGTAAATAACAATGAAAAACTAAATATTACATGTGTAGAATGTGACCAGTGGAAACGATGCCTCTAAAGAAGCAGAAGCACGGTCTGAGGTCAAATATGAACTCACAGAATGACGTAAGTGACACTGACACAGAGATATTTAAGCTCTAGTTTCTTTTAGAGGTCAGAGGTCAAAGGTCAGGCCTCTGCTGCAGGATTACATCTAAAGCTCCACTCTGTCACTGATCTGATCCGTAATACTCAGACACTATTATGGACGCAGAAAAACTCAGGAACAAAAATACAGTTAAAGAGAGAAATATATATATTTATTTATAGAGAGAGAAACAATGAGAAGAGCAGAGACAAGACAAAGATTTATTTATTTATCTGTTTATTCATTCATTTATTTATTTATTTCTAGAGAGAGCAACAATGTGAAGACCAGATTTTAAGACAAAGATTTATTTATTTTATTTTAATTAAATGTATTTTATTTATTTAATTAATTAATTAATTAATTAATTAATTAATTAATTAAATTAATTAATTAATTAATTTAATTAATTAATTATTAATTAATTAATTAATTAATTAATTATTTTATTTATTTATTTATTTATTTATTATTTATTATTTATTTATTTATATTTGTATAATTTTATTCATCTTATTTTATTTTGCTTTTATTTTTATTTGCCGTTTGTTTTTGGGGTTTTTTTGTTGTTGTTGTTGTTTTTTTGTTTATTTCATTTATTTGATTTATTTATGTCTGTTCAACTGTGAGTCTCTTGGCCCCATCCTCCATCTTAAATAATATTTTCATAAAAAAAATAATAAATTCTTTCCAGAAGAAAACAACATCATGAAAAAAACACAAACAAAAGTATTTTTAAAGTTCATAACGGCGTCTTTTTAATTTGAAGATCAGCTGTGGAACATTTCAGGCTCAACTGTCTCTGTCGTTTATAAGCCTCACAGAGAGAAAGCAAAAGTGAAAGACGTCGGCTTCTTGTGTTTCACGTGTTTATGGGAACAGGGCAGGTAACGGTGTTATATAATCTTCTGGATAGTAATTAGTAATAATTATGTGTGTTTGTTTAAGACAAAACAGGTGCATAGGATCAAAATCTCACTTTTAGATACATCAGTTTTCTAATTGACTTAATTGTAAGGGGGAAAAAAAAAAAAAAAATAAAACAAATAATAAATAAATAAAAATATATATATATATATATATATATATATATATATATATATATATATATATATATATATATATATATATATATATATATATATATATATATAATGTGTGTGTGTGTGTGTGTGTGTGTGTGTGGCGTGTGTGCGTGTGCGTGTGCGTGTGCGTGTGTGTGTGTGTGGTGTGTGTGTGCGTGTGCGTGTGCGTGCGTGTGTGTGTGTGTGTTTGTGTGTGTGTGTGTGTGTGTGTGTGTGTGTGTTTGTGTGTGTGTGTGTGTGTGTGTGTGTGTTTGTGTGTGTGTGTGTGTGTGTGTGTGTGTGTGTATGTGTGTGTGTGTGTGTGTGTGTGTCTTTACATCAGCTCTAATAACCAACATGGCGTCAGGTGGCAAAATCAATTCAGTCCCTGTATCTGAGCATTTATCTGGCACCAGCACAGATATGTTACGTAAGCAGCTCTTGAGGTCAAATATGTCCACTGTGTGCTGCCTGCATCTAATTATAATCAGGAGTGCACACTAGCATGCTTGTTGTTGTTCACATGTTTCTGAAGACAGTAATAGACGCCTTTAAATATGACATATGACTTCTACTTTCACTAAAACATAGTTAACATGATTATATTTAAGATTTTATTAAAAAAAAAAAAAAAAAAGCCCAATTACTTAGTCTAGTATTTATTTATTTATTTTTTAGGTGAATTTATAACTTGACTTCATGGTTAGACATGAGCAGCAGATATGACATATGTAGTAATTCTATAAACAAAACTTGTCTAAAAGTACATGCAGGTTCATTTGTGACTGTAACAGTTTAGGTTAGAAAGAAGGTAAAAGTACTTCAGAAGTCCCCTCTGCTTTCTGTCATTTTGTACTTTTCTTTTCAATAACAAAGTGCCACTCAACTGATTTAAAACGATGATAAATATTTAGCCCCATTACTATTCCACCAAACCAAGACATAATTAGAAAAACATGAAAACCTGTTAAAGCTGTTAAACCTGCACTTTAAACAAAGAATTGAAACAGTTTGTTTGCTGTAATGGCACAGCTCCACCCAGAACATCTCTCTCCAAGGTTTATCAAACTCTGAAGAAGAAAACACAAAACCGTAATTAGACTCGTCACCAATAATCTCTGGTCACAGGCGACACAACCCCACAGCCTCAACACAGTATCACCACCGTCATATCCTCTACAAATATGGTTTCTACACTTCTGATAATATATGCTATGGATCTATTAAGTCATAGGTGTCAAACTCTGGACTAACCAAGGACTGAACCAGAACTGATCCAGGACTGAACCAGGACTAAACCAGGACTGAACCAGGACCAAACCAGGACTAAAGTTCCAGTTCTGTTTAAAACGTGAAGAATGTTCTGTTTCTTGAACTCAACCTTTTTAAGCCGCTCAGATTTATACGACGTGTTAGTCCAGGAGTGTCAAACTCAAATGGACCGGGGGCCAAATGAAAAATTTGCTACAAACCGGGGGCCGAACTGATCGAATGTTCATTAAAAAAATGTAAAATGACCGCACATAGTCTAGTGAACCTGATTGAACCTACTGCAAACCTAACAAATATATTACTATATGATTAGATAAATGAAGCAATATTTTCTTTAATTTTTTAATTTTCAAGAGGCACAAAAGACAAACTTCCTTTATATAAAAATGCCCATAACATGCACATTAAATGAATGAAGTGGGATTATTCAAGGCACCATCAGTATATTTTCTCAGGGAAATGGCAAAAGTAGGATCAATTTACTTCAAAGAAATAAATAATATCAGCAATTTTCTATCAGTCACTCAACTGAAATATTTATTCAAACATAATTGGATTGAAATACAATAAAATAAAGAGCAAAAATCTATGGATGAGAGAAAAACAACACTTTCTGTGCCTCCCACAGAGTCAGTTTGGTTTTAAACTTCACTGTCCTGCACATCTCAGAGACACGACCCCGACCTGCAGCTGCAGGTTCATCACATTCAGACTCGTGATGTCACAGAAAACACATTTCACACACAAACGTTTCGTCTCAGAGTTGTGTTGTGTGTTTGCTTTCCAAGAACAGACACATCTCCTCACGCAGCTCAAACATCAGCAGCACGTTTCCCTGGTTTATCCATCGCACCTCAGTGTGACACAAACCACCAGCTCCGTTTAACTCGCTCAGAAATGTTTTGAACTGGCGATGATTTTGGCTCTGATAAAGTTAACTGCGGCGTGATGGTCTCAGGACATGTTCAATTGTCAAGGCTTTACCACAGAACTGCCCTGTCCCATTTCGCCAAATGCACCGCTCGATGTTCTGTTCAAGGTGCAGGTTGAAGTGCCCACAAATCTGCACAAATGCGCCATGTGAACAGAGCATTTTAGGGCAAACTGGGACACGGCCATCGACTCCTGGTGTATGACACAATGAGAAGCTGTCAGCTCAACTGTGACGTTTTGCTCCTGATCTTCTCCCGTGTCCACCAGTCCACTCCCGTGTCCACCAGTCCACTCCCGTGTCCACCAGTCCACTCCCGTGTCCACCAGTCCACTCCCGTCTCCTCCGGTCCACTTCCGTGTCCTCCGGTCCACTCCCGTGTCCACCGGTCCGCACCCATGTCCTCGAGTCCACTCCCGTCTCCTCCGGTCCACTTCCGTGTCCTCCGGTCCACTCTCGTCTCCTCCAGTCCACTTCCGTGTCCTCCGGTCCACTCTCGTCTCCTCCAGTCCACTCCTGTGTCCTCCGGTCCACTCCCGTGTCCTTGAGTCCACTCCCGTGTCCTCCGGTCCACTCCCGTGTCCTTGAGTCCACTCCCGTGTCCTCCGGTCCACTCCCGTGTCCTCCGGTCCACTCCCATGTCCTCCGGTCCACTCCCATGTCCTCCGGTCCACTCCCGTGTCCTCCGGTCCACTCTCGTCTCCTCCAGTCCACTTCCGTGTCCTCCGGTCCACTCCCATGTCCTCCAGTTCGCTCCTGTGTCCACACATCGCAGGTGCTCCATCTGTTGTTAAACCCACAAGTTTTTCCCGAGGCTCCATCTCATTTCCACATCTTGACACCTCTTCATACAGATCATGTCCTGTAGTTGTGCCACGCATAGGACGTAACGCCAAAAACTCCTCTGTCACGCTCAGGCAGATTTAAGACCTCGTTTTAATTCTTCCACCTTCTGCAGCCTTTGTTCCATGTCCATATTCTTGTCTTTGTCCACGTGTTTCGTTTCCTGATGCAGTCTCAGATTATTCTCTTTCATTACACCACACTTTGTCCACACAGACACACAGCTTTTCCAGCCTGTAGTATAAGCGGTGAATGTGGTGTTACAGCACTGCCACCGTATAATACAGTCGGGCCAGCTCTAATATTGATTTGAAATAGCCTCACAGGCCAAATACAATTACACTGCGGGCCAAATTTGGCCCGCGGGCCAGAGTTTGACACCTATGACTTAATAGATCCATAGCATATATTATCAGAAATGTAGAAACCATATTTGTAGAGGATATGACGGTGGTGATACTGTGTTGAGGCTGTGGGGTTGTGTCGCCTGTGACCAGAGATTATTGGTGACGAGTCTAATTACGGTTTTGTGTTTTCTTCTTCAGAGTTTGATAAACCTTGGAGAGAGATGTTCTGGGTGGAGCTGTGCCATTACAGCAAACAAACTGTTTCAATTCTTTGTTTAAAGTGCAGGTTTAACAGCTTTAACAGTTTTCATGTTTTTCTAATTATGTCTTGGTTTGGTGGAATAGTACTGGGGCTAAATATTTATCATCGTTTTAAATCAGTTGAGTGGCACTTTGTTATTGAAAAGAAAAGTACAAAATGACAGAAAGCAGAGGGGACTTCTGAAGTACTTTTACCTTCTTTCTAACCTAAACTGTTACAGTCACAAATGAACCTGCATGTACTTTTACAGAAGTTTTGTTTATAGAATTACTACATATGTCATATCTGCTGCTCATGTCTAACCATGAAGTCAAATTATAAATTCACCTAAAAAATAAATAAATAAATACTAGACTAAGTAATTGGGCTTTTTTTTTTTTTTTTTTAATAAATAAAATCTTAAATATAATCATGTTAACTATGTTTTAGTGAAAGTAGAAGTCATATGTCATATTTAAAGGCGTCTATTACTGTCTTCAGAAACATGTGAACAACAACAAGCATGCTAGTGTGCACTTCCTGATTATAATTAGATGCAGGCAGCACACAGTGGACATATTTTGACCTCAAGAGCTGCTTACGTAACATATCTGTGCTGGTGCCAGATAAATGCTCAGATACAGGGACTGAATTGATTTTGCCACCTGACGCCATGTTGGTTTATTAGAGCTGATGTAAAGACACACACACACACACACACACACACACACAAACACCACACACACACACACACACACACACACACACACACACACACACACACACACACACACAAACACACACACACACACACACACACAAACACACGCACACGCACACGCACACGCAAACGCACACGCACACGCACACACACACACACACACACACACATATATATATATATATATATATATATATATATATATATATATATATATATATATATATATATATATATATATATATATATATTTATTTATTTGTTTTATTTTTTATTTTTTTCCCCCTTACAATTAAGTCAATTAGAAAACTGATGTATCTAAAAGTGAGATTTTGATCCTATGCACCTGTTTTGTCTTAAAAAAACACACATAATTATTACTAATTACTATCCAGAAGATTATATAACACCGTTACCTGCCCTGTTCCCATAAACACGTGAAACACAAGAAGCCGACGTCTTTCACTTTTGCTTTCTGTCTCTGTGAGGCTTATAAACGACAGAGACAGTTGAGCTGACATAGTTTAGATTTCATTCATACAAGATTCAGACGACACCACCGGTAGCTTCAACATATTTGTCCTTTTTACTTTTGTTGGGTGTGATATGTTATTGATGGCAGTTTACTGTTTGTAGGAAGGAAATTGTAGGAGGAAAAATGGGCAACATGATTGACAAAAGTGAGAGATTGTCAGTTCTTTTAGGCCTCACGTGAAAGCTCAGAACCTCCAGAATTCACTCACTGAGCTGCAGAGGTTTAGGCAGTGACAATCCTTTTAGGTCTAAACCAGGAGTGTCAAACTCAAATGGACCGGGGGCCAAATGAAAAATTTGCTACAAACCGGGGGCCGAACTGATCGAATGTTCATTAAAAAAATGTAAAATGACCGCACATAGTCTAGTGAACCTGATTGAACCTACTGCAAACCTAACAAATATATTACTATATGATTAGATAAATGAAGCAATATTTTCTTATGACTCTGTCAGTATTTTTTTATTTTCAAGAGGGACAAAAGACAAACTTCCTTTATATAAAAATGCCCATAACATGCACATTAAATGAATGAAGTGGGATTATTCAAGGCACCATCAGTATATTTTCTCAGGGAAATGGCAAAAGTAGGATCAGTTTACTTCAGAAATAAATAATATCAGCAATTTTCTATCAGTCACTCAACTGAAATATTTATTCAAACATAATTGGATTGAAATACAATAAAGTAAAGAGCAAAAATCTATGGATGAGAGAAAAACAAGACAAGTCCACTCCGTGTTTCGTTTCCTGATGCAGTCTCAGATTATTCTCTTTCATTACACCACACTTTGTCCACACAGAGACACAGCTTTTCCAGCCTCCTCCGTGAACATGTTTAATTCGACTCCCACCTTATTTGAAACCCCCGGTTCTCAGTGTCCACCTTCCGTTTTGCCATTTTTGATGTGTATCTGACAGTTGACTTTTGCTGTTATTCTAATGACGCTGATGAATAATGAAATGAAGCCGCCTCCCGCTCAGTCCCACGTCTGTAAAACACCTGCGGGCTGCGGACCTGCTGCGGCCTGCGGTCTGTGTCTGACACATGTGCCATAGACACTACTGACACAGAGGAGGGGGCGTGTCTGCCTCTGTCCTAATTGATGCGCCAAAACAACAGCAGAGCATTATGGGATTTGTAGTATAAGCGGTGAATGTGGTGTTACAGCGCTGCCACCGTATAATACCGGCGGGCCAGCTTTAATATTAATTTGAAATTGCCTCGCGGGCCAAAAATAATTACACTGCGGGCCAAATTTGGCCTGCGGGCCACAGCTTGACACCTATGTGTTAGACAAACACATGCCTCACTCTTGACACAGATATGATTTAAAATATGACTCTGCGTTGTTCACAGTCTCAGCTTTTATGTGGCTCTCAAATGACCTCTGACCCCTCCGCCCCCTCGGCCCGGGGCCGCACTTCATTTCTGTTTTATTGCTCATTTAGAGCGAGGCCATTGTCTGTCGTGGTCAGCGCCGGGCCACCCACCGAGAGGTCAGGGTCAAAGGTCAAAGGTCACGCCCAGTCGGACATTTTTGGAGGGAAGAGTCCAAAAGCAGAACTAAAACACTGACTGAAGACGCAACGAGGCTGTGAGCAGGTGAGTGGACTCTGTAACAACTCCAAAGATCAAAATGCTCTATTCCACCTTGTGATGTCATCGAGTGGTAGTTTCAAATGAACAGCTCCTTTTAACTTTAGTTCAGGAGAGGTTGGAGATTCTTTTTGCTTTTTTTCCCCCAAATCTGAGTCTCTAAATCCACCGAGCAGTGTCAAAATATCAGCATTGTGAAATTTAAAGCCACACCACGGAACTTTCTAGCCCCAAAATAGACTATAATAAAGAGAAGGAGGAGAGGGAGAGAAAGAAGGATTAGTGGGAAAGGAAGGAGGTAAAATAATGGGGAGAAAGAGAGAGGAGGGAGGAAGAGGAGAGGAAAGAGGAGGAATAGATAAAGGGAAAGATGAGGAGAGGAGAAAAGAAACACAGTAAAGGAATGTAGAGGGAGAAAATGGAGAGAGAGGAGGGGAAGAGAAGAAAGAGAAGGAGAGAAAACAGAACTCGGTGTCCGGACAGATCATAGTGAACTATGGTCCTGTTTAGTCCTGGTTTAGTCCTGGTTTAGACCTGGTTTAGACCTGGTTTAGTCCTGGTTTAGTCCTGGTTTAGACCTGGTTTAGTCCTGGTTTAGGCCTGGTTTAGACCTGGTTTAGACCTGGTTTAGACCTGGTTTAGTCCTGGTTTAGTCCTGGTTTAGACCTGGTTTAGACCTGGTTTAGTCCTGGTTTAGTCCTGGTTTAGTCCTGGTTTAGTCCTGGTTTAGTCCTGGTTTAGACCTGGTTTAGTCCTGGTTTAGTCCTGGTTTAGACCTGGTTTAGTCCTGGTTTAGTCCTGGTTTAGTCCTGGTTTAGTCCTGGTTTAGTCCTGGTTTAGTCCTGGTCTGTTTTGTGTGGATTTTGAACCAATCGTTCATTGAAGTTCATGTCAGGACTCGGATTAAATCGTCTTTATCTTCTTCTCTGTTGAGTTTAATTTGTCTGTGGAGGATTAACGAGGCCAAAAAATACAACACAAGCAACACCAGGGTCAGGGATCAGACTTTATCAGTTTACAAACAAAAAAATACCTTAAATATTCAATAAAATTCAAATTCTAATACCTGAGATTGACGTTTGAGCTACATGTCGCTACGGTTCCTACTTCTGACGTTAAGTGCAAAATATAAATGAATAAAACAGAACAACGAACAAACTCACAAACTAAACACAAATGTACGGAAGACAAAAGCTGCCTGTGTGAACAAAAATACTTTCTGATTTAAATAAGAGAATAAGTTAAACAGGTAAATCACAGTTCAAACATAAGACGCTACAAGTGCTGCCGACAAGTCTTAAAATGGTCACGTTTTTTAAAATAACTTTGTTTTAAATTAATAAAAATATCAAACTGTTAAAGATGTTGTGTTACAGGCCTCGTACCTGATTTTTTCCCCATGTTTTTGAGCAAAATGTGAACAGATATATCGTATAAACAGCTCATGAGGTCAAAATAAGTCAACTGTGCACTGTCTGCATCAAATTAATACAAGAATCAGGAAGTTAGCATTTAGCATGCTAGTTTTGTTAGCAATACCATGACGGCAAACACTGCTCTATTTGTTGGGAGTTGTGAAAAGAGCTTATAAACTCATCTCTGTGAATAATTACAATGTTAGTGATTGTATGAAGACATTGCTATCTGGCAGCTAGCATGTTAGCTCTGCCCGTTTATATATAAATCTATGGTTTGGTCCACACTGCAAATTGTTTAAAATGAACTAATTTTTTTTCAGTTTTTTCGTGTTTTTAAAAGGGTAAAAATCAGGTACAGTGCCTTAAATAGTTGTCTAAATATATAAAAAAAAACTGAACCAAAGCAGCTGAAAAATCTGATAAAACCATATTTCTTTTTTTTTTTTCCACGTTTTCTTCCTTCTTCATTTGGTTTTTAAACTTATAAATGTTCGGTGTCGACAAGAAACACGGAACGTTGCTCTATAGGTGGCGCTCTCAGCCTTGTAGAAGTTGATGATTTCATGATTTCAGATGGAGGACAGGGGCGATAAAGGCTGATACTTTGCAGTGACGTCACGCTGGGGGTGTTCTGCGTGTATGTCTATGGATAAAAGTTCAGCAGTTACCATGGTGACACAATGCACTCCTGAAAACTCACGAAATAATACAACATTTTCAGGAGCATGTGATCAATCTGAGCGTTCATGGTTTACACAAAAAGGTGACTCACTGAAAAACTATTAATGCTAATGCTAATGCTAAAGCTAGCTAGCTTGTGACTGTAATGTTACTTGAGACGGACGTGTTTAACCGCACAAATCAACTCATCTGTTGTCGTTCAGCTGAGTCCACTCTTAATGGTCAGATTGTGTTAAAACAAAACTCAGATTAAAGTCTAACTTGAGTAACACCTTCAGACAGAGTAGTGCCGACAGTTAGCATCACACCCACAGAGAATGTTGATGGCATCAGCTGCAAAGTTGAACTACAACAGATGAGCTGATTTGTGCTGTTAAACAAGTCCCTCTCAAAAAAAACCAAAACATTACTAGAGCTAGCATTAGCATTAGCATTAGCCACCAGTTTTTTCACCTTTTCATGTAAAATCAAACTCTTAAACAGCATCATGAACACTCAGATTAATCACAGGCTCCTGTAAATCCATTGTGTGTTTTTCTTGAGTTTCAGACGCTCTTTCTCGTTTAGCGTTACGTCAGCCGCTGCTCGCCCGTCCTCCATCTTGATTTCAAACTCTTGACCAAATCCGTCTCAGAGCCGTTCTTTTCGCCAGCTTCAGTAAACTTCAGTCCTGTCCTCTTGCATGCATTAAAAGTGTCAGTTTGTGTTCTCTGTACAATAACCTCTCAGTCCCTGTAGATGGCGCTCACCTGTCGGGGCGCCACGTGATACGCCTCGTACTGCCCCTCCATTTGCCCGTTGTACGAAGTCTGGTACAAGCCCGGGTTCTGCTCGGACGGCGAGTAGTGATGCGGGTTCATGTACGTCGGAGAGGTGTCTTGCTTCGGGACCATGTTACTGCTAATGCTAAGAGGAGGAGTGGGCGGGGCATCGTAAGGGGGCGTGCCAACACCTGTCGAATGCCCGTCGTACAGGTTCGCTTTAATTGACCTCAGATGAAGCAGGTGGGCGGAGTCGAACGTCCCGTACGGCGGACTTGGTAACCCGTTGGACGTGTAACCCATTGACGCGATCTGCCTCTCGTCCGGTTTCGGTCCGAGCTGAAGACATCCCGATACCAAGTTGGACGTAGGTTGCGACAGCCCTTTGCAAAGCGTGTCCATGAAAGCACGACTCTGCATGGAAACGCCACCCTCTAGCGCCTCCGACAGGGCGCAGATGTAATTGCGCGCCAATCGTAGCGTCTCGATCTTGGAGAGTTTTTGCGTTTTGGAGTGACACGGCATGATGCTACGCAAGTTTTCCAGCGCGTCGTTCAGACCGTGCATCCGTGATCGCTCCCTGGCGTTGGCTTTGATCCGGCGAGCGCGGAATCGCTCCTGTCTCGCTTTGGTGACGCGTTTTTTCTTGGGTCCGCGCCGTTTGCAGCCTTCGTCGTTGCCTTCATCTTCAGCGTCGTCCTCGTCGCTGCAGGCTTCGTGCGCGGACAGGGCGGGTTCGGTGTAGTTTTGGGCGGAGTTTGGGTCGTTTTCAGGGGAGCTGGTTGCGTCGGCTCGGTCCATCCACTGGGCGGGGCTGGTCACCTCCTCCTCCTCCGACCCCGGGCGAGTGAACGCCGTGATCATCGTCTGAAAACACAACACACGATGTGGAACTGGGTTTATACGGACGAGTGTGATGATACTAAACTGTCAGGACACTAGAGTTTCAATTTGTGATTTTGATACTGAAGAATAGGCTCAATACTCAATACTCAATACTCAATACTCAATACGCAATACTCGATACTCGATACCGATTCTACAGTGATAACAATATAAACAATAATGCTTTGTTTATGTTAGGGTATCGCCTTGTACTAGTAATGATACTAAAGTTTGAAACATGATTTTTATACTAAAGAATAGGCTCGATATTCAATACGCGATTTTCGATACTCGATATTCGATACCGATTTAAATTCCACAGTAATATCAATACAAATATAATAGTACTTTGTTTATGTTACGATATAGTCTAAACGAGTCATTATACTAAGATTTCTAACGTGATTTCGATACTTAAGAATAGGCTCGATACTTGACATTCAATACTCGATACCGATTCCACAGTTAAACAAAGCACTATTGTTTATATTGTTATATGTTATGATATGGTCAATACTACTCCTGACACTAAATTCGCAAACGTGATTTTGATTCTAAAGAATAGACTCGATACTCGACACGCGATACTCGATACTCAATACCGATTCCACAGTGATAACAATATAAACAATAGTGCTTGGTTTATGTTTTGATATCGTCTTATACTAGTTCCAATAACGCTCCAAATTATTCTAAAATTGTTTCAAAAAGCTCAAAGTTTTTCAGCATTGATACTTTTTCAAACGATCTAGTTTCGATACTCGCTTTAGCATCGATTAGTATCTGATTCTTGATACTTCTGACAACCCTAGTACTGGCAGAGAAGACACTTTGTGATAGTTTTTGGTCGTTACAGAGACATTAACCCTAGACCAGGTCCACACTTCTGCACGTTACAAGTGTAAAAGTGTAAAAGCCAAATTCATCTAGAACTACTGCTTCCAAATGGTTCTCATCCAACAATGTTCTATATTAAACAAAATGTCACTTAACATGACATAAAAAAAGTTGATGTTTTTAGGATCAGGTCTTTGTCTGTGACTCTAACTGTCAGTGATTGATAACTGTGTTGGAAAGAGCCCAAACTCGTTCAGTGGGTCATTGAACTAATCCAATTATCCAAACAAGCGCCTTTCAGCACCGGACAGCGACAGGTGCGAGTCCGGCCTCGCGCTCGCAAAACTGAAACCAAAACCAAAGTCTGGAAACAAAACTAAGCTCAGACGAGTGCGGAGACAGTTCTAATGTGTGTTTCGTGTTGTTTTATTCCGTGTCGCCTTCACGCTAATCCCGTCCCAGTGTGAGCGCGCGCTGTCCCGCTCTATCTGGGACAACGCGGGATTTGTGGATGAACCGGCGGCTTCGGGATTAAACCAAAGATCGCCTCCCCAGATCAGCGCGCGGCGGCAGATCCTGCGTGGATTAAATGAAAAAAACAAAAACAAGAAAAAGAAAAAAACCCTAAAGAATGAAAAAAAAACAACCGTTCTTTGGTGTTGGCGCCATTACGCACAAGAAACGCGTAAACGCAGCTGTCTGTGGGGCTTAAAGCTGCTGTCGTGGCGCTTAACAATTCAAAATATTATGTCTTTCGAGTGGTCTACAGTCCTCAAAATGGCGCCATGTAACGAGAAGCTGAAATCACCTTTATGCGTGAAGTGCAGGCTGTGTTTAGGATAAAAGTTAGATTCACACACGTGTTTTTGTGTTTTATGAAGCAAAAACAAAGAAAAAGTTGTAAAATGGAACAACTCTTCAACTGTTGTGTTCAGGCGAGTCGGGGGAGGAAGAAGTACTCAGGTTTGTAACTTAAAAGTACAGATACTGGAGCAAAAATATATTCCAGGTAAAGTAAAAGTATCACATGGAAAAAAAAAAACAATTTCAGTAAAAGTATTAAAAAGAATTAAACTTGAAGAGTAAAAAGTCAGTATTTTGTGCAGGTTTTAGTCTTATAAAGCTTCAAACGTGGTGGATTTTTTTCAACAGAAACAACTGAATTCATGTCTTTTTCTACCTGTTTTTCTTTGTATATTTTTGTCAGTTCAAAATAAACCTGGACCTTCAGCAGGTCTCAGAAAATAATAAAAAATACTTTTACTTTCCAATCTTGTTAAAAAATGTAGTGGAGTAGAAAGTTCAGATACTGCTCTCAAATGTACTCAAGTAAAAGTAAAACAGATCCATTTAAGTAAAGCACAGATACCTCAAATTGTACTTACTACTTGTACTTTACTACTTGTACTTCGTTTCGTTCCACCACGGCCTGTGCGCAAAAGTCAGTGCCACAGTTTGGATCAAATGGCGCACGAGCAGGTGTCTCCTACGGGTCAGTTTTGTGTAAAATGCGCAGATCAGCGGGTTTAAATGTGTAAAATCTACCGTTAGAACGTTTTTCTCTCTCAGATTCATCTTATTGTTAGACTAGTGGGTCTGGGAATGGAAAAAAGTTGATATCAAAATGAAAACCTGCGTAAAAATGATGCACACCTTTTAGAATCCGCGGGTTTGAGTTGAAGTCCTCAGGGTCAGGAGTCTTCAGAGTGGACTCAGTGGACACAGGAGTCTTCAGTGGACACAGGAGTCTTCAGAGTGGACACAGTGGACACAGGAGTCTTCCCTCTCCGTCCATGCAGCGTGGGGCCGGTCTGGATGTCCCTCTGTCCCTCTTTGCGTCAGTGGCTTGTCTCTGTTGGTCTCTGGGCTTTTAACCCCCTCACGCTTTAAGCTCCTCCCCCTCCACAGTGACACACAGGAGGCTCGCGCGGGACAGTGCAGGGAGCGCGCGTGGCCGGCCCGTGGCTCGTGGGGGGTGCAGAGGGGGGAGGGGTCACGGGGGACGCGCTCTGAGCCTAACCCAAAGTGACAGGCCAGAGCTGGGCACGAGCAGGTGTTTGGGCCCCACAGACACCCGTCCACGCGCCCTGCCCCACACACACCACGCGCACACGGGGTGGTTAGATTTGGTGAGTTTGGGTTTGGACTTTTTATCATCAGGAGCAATAAGAGTAAATAAACAAATACATATGGTGGAGCTGAAACAAAGTAACTGTGGACAATATACAAATATAATACACGGCTTATTTTCTTACAAAGGCGCAAAAGACTGTTTCCCATCATGCAGCAGTGGTCAAATATCAGCTGTGTTCTGGTCATTCTGGTCGTCTGTGACCCACAGTCTGGGAGATTATAAAACTCTCACTTTGTTCCACTTTGCTTTAAATTTCTTATCTATAGAATGTTTAACCCCAACTCTGCTGGAAGTAAAAAAAACAAACAAACTGTACAATCTCTCCCTGTAATAGTGTGTCAGACTCTACTAGACTCTACTAGACTCTACTGGACTCTACTGGACTCTACTGGACTCTACTGGACTCTACTGGACTCTACTGGACTCTACTAGACTCTACTGGACTCTACTGGACTCTACTGGACTCTGCTAGACTCTACTGGACTCTACTGGACTCTACTGGACTCTGCTAGACTCTACTAGACTCTACTAGACTCTACTGGACTCTACTAGACTCTACTGGACTCTACTGGACTCTACTAGACTCTACTGGACTCTACTGGACTCTACTAGACTCTACTAGACTCTACTGGACTCTACTAGACTCTACTGGACTCTACTGGACTCTACTAGACTCTGCTAGACTCTACTGGACTCTACTGGACTCTGCTAGACTCTACTAGACTCTACTGGACTCTACTGGACTCTACTGGACTCTGCTAGACTCTACTGGACTCTACTAGACTCTACTGGACTCTACTGGACTCTACTGGACTCTACTAGACTCTACTGGACTCTGCTAGACTCTACTGGACTCTACTAGACTCTACTGGACTCTGCTAGACTCTACTGGACTCTACTGGACTCTACTAGACTCTACTAGACTCTACTGGACTCTACTGGACTCTACTGGACTCTACTGGACTCTACTAGACTCTACTGGACTCTACTGGACTCTACTGGACTCTACTGGACTCTACTAGACTCTACTAGACTCTACTAGACTCTACTGGACTCTACTAGACTCTACTGGACTCTACTGGACTCTACTGGACTCTACTAGACTCTACTGGACTCTACTAGACTCTACTAGACTCTACTGGACTCTACTAGACTCTACTAGACTCTCTACTGGACTCTACTGGACTCTACTGGACTCTGCTAGACTCTACTAGACTCTACTGGACTCTACTACTGACTCTACTGGACTCTGCTAGACTCTACTGGACTCTACTAGACTCTACTGGACTCTACTGGACTACTGGACTCTACTGGACTCTACTAGACTCTACTGGACTACTGCTATAGACTCTACTGGACTCTACTGGACTCTACTGGACTCTACTGGACTCTACTAGGACTCTACTGGACTCTACTAGACTCTACTAGGACTCTACTAGACTCTACTGGACTCTACTGGACTCTACTGGACTCTACTGGACTCTGCTACTCTACTAGACTCTACTGGACTCTACTAGACTCTACTGGACTCTGCTGGACTCTACTAGACTCTACTGGACTCTACTGGACTCTACTGGACTCTACTGGACTCTACTAGACTCTACTGGACTCTACTAGACTCTACTGGACTCTACTGGACTCTACTGGACTCTGCTAGACTCTACTGGACTCTACTAGACTCTACTGGACTCTACTGGACTCTACTAGACTCTACTGGACTCTACTGGACTCTACTGGACTCTACTGGACTCTACTGGACTCTACTGGACTCTACTAGACTCTACTGGACTCTACTAGACTTTACTGGACTCTACTGGACTCTAGGACTCTACTGGACTCTACTTACTCTACTGGACTCTACTGGACTCTACTAGACTCTACTGGACTCTACTGGACTCTACTGGACTCTGCTAGACTCTACTGGACTCTACTGGACTCTACTAGACTCTACTAGACTCTACTGGACTCTGCTAGACTCTACTGGACTCTACTAGACTCTACTGGACTCTACTGGACTCTGCTAGACTTTACTGGACTCTACTGGACTCTACTAGACTCTACTGGACTCTACTGGACTCTGCTAGACTCTACTGGACTCTACTGGACTCTACTGGACTCTACTAGACTCTAGTGGACTCTTCTGGACTCTACTGGACTCTGCTAGACTCTACTGGACTCTGCTAGACTCTACTGGACTCTACTGGACTCTACTAGACTCTACTGGACTCTACTGGACTCTACTGGACCCTATTGGACTCTACTGGACTCTACTAGACTCTACTGGACTCTACTAGACTTTACTGGACTCTTCTTAACTGTACTGGACTCTACTGGACTCTACTAGACTTTACTGGACTCTGCTAGACTCTACTGGACTCTTCTTAACTGTACTGGACTCTACTGGACTCTACTAGACTCTACTGGACTCTACTGGACTCTGCTAGACTCTACTGGACTCTACTAGACTCTAGTGGACTCTTCTGGACTCTACTGGACTCTGCTAGACTCTACTGGACTCTGCTAGACTCTACTGGACTCTACTGGACTCTACTAGACTCTACTGGACTCTACTGGACTCTACTGGACCCTATTGGACTCTACTGGACTCTACTAGACTCTACTGGACTCTACTAGACTTTACTGGACTCTGCTAGACTCTACTGGACTCTTCTTAACTGTACTGGACTCTACTGGACTCTACTAGACTTTACTGGACTCTGCTAGACTCTACTGGACTCTTCTTAACTGTACTGGACTCTACTGGACTCTACTAGACTCTACTGGACTCTACTAGACTCTACTGGACTCTGCTAGACTCTACGAGACTCTACTGGACTCTAGTGGACTCTACTAGACCCTACTGGACTCTACTGGACTCTACTGGACTCTACTGGACTCTACTGGACTCTACTGGACTCCACTAGACTCTACTGGACTCTACTAGACTCTACTGGACTCTACTAGACTTTACGAGACTCTACTGGACTCTGCTAGACTCTACGAGACTCTACTGGACTCTAGTGGACTCCACTAGACTCTACTGGACTCTACTAGACTCTACTGGACTCTACTGGACTCTGCACCAGACACTTGAATGTTTCTGGACACTGACTTTAACTCTACTCTTTTCACTGTAACAGAACAGAAACCAACAGTTAATGTGGTGGAGCTAAAATAAAGTAACTTACTTTAAAAACAAGAAGAAAAGAGATCTGACCCGTGTGAGCTCGTAGGTCTGTGCCTCTATAACCTCCATCCTGGGACTGGGACGATACTGACATTTGGTGTTGTGATTAGCATGACTAAAATAACTGAGATGAACAATTATATCATGACCATTATTGTTGTTGACACTTTGAATTCTGAATATTTAAACCTCTGTTGTTGTTTGTACTTTGTTATAAGTGCAGTAGTGATCCAGAGGAGATGATCAGGAGGAGATGATCCAGAGGAGATGATCCAGAGGAGATGATCCAGAGGAGATGATCCAGAGGAGATGATCCAGAGGAGATGATCCAGAGGAGATAGATGATCCAGAGGAGATGATCCAGAGGAGATGATCCAGAGGAGATGATCCAGAGGAGATGATCAGGAGGAGATAATCCAGAGGAGATGATCCAGAGGAGATGATCCAGAGGAGATGATCCAGAGGAGATGATCCAGAGGAGATGATCAGGAGGAGATAATCCAGAGGAGATGATCCAGAGGAGATGATCCAGAGGAGATGATCCAGAGGAGATGATCCAGAGGAGATGATCCAGAGGAGATGATCCAGAGGAGATGATCAGGAGAAGTGTTTTTTTCTGCATATTCTGGTGATTATGACGATTATCTTTGTTGGTGATTATCATGATTATATAAAAAGTTGCCGACCCTTTTGATCACGATAACTGGTATTATTGCTTATTGTCCCTTTTAACTTCCTTAACTTCCTTCATAATAATTACGTGCAACTGTTTGTTTTGTGTTTTTCTCTTGTTCCAATGACGCAAAAATAATACTTTTTCAGACGACAGCGAGTGAAACGTTTTAAAAATCATTTTGGTTTTGATGATAATATCAAGTCTCCTGCTCGTTTACATTTAAAAGTGCACTATGGAACTTTTCTGATGCATGGTCCATCACCTGCTTGTGTTCGCCACATGTTGTTGCTGTGCGTGGCATGTTCCACAATGTGGCATTAAATGTATCACCATGGAGACGAGCAGAAGGCGGATCACTGAAACGGCTAAGTGGACCTGGACCTGTGCACGTGAAGTCTGTGTCCGGCCAAGCAGATGAATTTTTAAACATTTAGCCTTCTTCTTCAGAGCTCAAAAGTCAGAATAGTACCCAAATGCATTCTGGGTAGAGTTGTGGAAAAAAAGTAATAACTGCTTTTGAAAATCTGAATGTGAAAAACGGATTTTGCTGCAGAAAAAGGTCTTGATGGTGTGAAAAGTCTCTGGTGACGTGTCTTGTTTGACTGATCTGACCACAGCTCCACACCTCCACACTTCTGGTCTAGAGCGTCCCTCTCCTCCTCCCTCTGCTCCTCCCTCTGCTCCTCCCTCTGCGCCTCCCTCTGCTCCTCCCTGAGCGTCTGTCTGTCTGTCCCACACACCTGCCTCCTGCTCTGGGACAAACTGCTCGGGGCTCTGGCTCCGAAGTGAGTCTCCACTGACCTCCTGTTTTCAGTGGTTTTGTTAGACTTCCTGTAATATAGAAGACGGACTGGTTTCAGTTTTATTTTCTTATTTGAAGTGAAAAAGTTACTGCCAGTAGATAAAAATACACTAAATATAGTTATGTATCTTGAGAATGTTTTACCTACAGTGGCTGAAAAGAATCTTCTCCAAATGGCACTTTTAAAATAGTTGACACAAAGTTGACGACTAAAATCAGTTTCTGTTACTTGATCAGACGATAATATCACTTGGTATTAAATAGATCTATCTCCATGGAGACAAGGGACACCCACAGGCCTAGTTACAGATCTGTGGAGAGGTGAGGCCGCTCACAGTAAAAATACATGTTTCTCCAACATATTTATGAGACTATCTTTACGTGAATAAATGCAAGATACACAATGTTTAATGTCACACTGTGGAAACCTCCAGGCAAAGCAAAGCAGAGCAGCACAGGACAGAGTTTCTACCAGAAAAGTTCCACAGTGCATCTTTCACATAAGATATTTCAATAAGTATACCACAGACTGTTTATACAAATGGACATAGCTAACCTGCTAGCTGCCGTGTTCCAAACAGGAAGTGATGATGGGCACACTTCCTGCTCCATCGACTCTGGCTCCAATTCACTTTCTGTGTAAAAACTGTGTCTCTCTCTCTGTCCCTGCTGCTGTCAGACTCGTCATTTTGGTCTTAAATGTTTGTATTAACCCTCTACATGATCCTGGGGTTTTATGTCACTATTGTGTCTGTAAATCAACATATGAACATTAATAACTGACAAATCAGACGCCTTTTTCCCCCCGAGGTCGCTCCTGCTAGCGTTAGCAGCAGGTTTGATTGACAGCGTTGCTCAGCTCCCGCTCCCTGATAAACCAGCAGTGTGGGCGGGAAGGGGCGTTACCTTCAACAACCTCACTCCTGATTGGCTCTTTGGTTGCTATGATACTCACAGTTGTAACTCTGCTCCAGATTAGCCTCTATAATTGATATCTTTATTTGGTGCTGAACGCTGTGGGTGACGTCACACTCACTCAGTCACTTCTCAGTCTGTGCTTGTACAGATGGCTTTAGCGTCTCTGGTCTGGATCAGATGGTTCATTTTGAGTCTATTCTCCTCTGAATCATGCTGTCCTCAAATGTCACACACACAGACACACAGAGTCTGGACACAGACCTGGTCCAGTCCCCGAGCTGCGGTAAGACTGAAGGAACCTCCATCTGTTAGAGTCCTGTCCTCACGAGACGAGACTCAAACTGTGTCAGTAAAAAGAACCAAGAACTCTGTCCTACTGCACTTTAAAGGAGTCTACACCAGAGCTCCTTCTATGAGCAGATTTTAAAGGACACAGTGAGAGGACACACCAGGAACAAGGTCTCAAGGGATAAAATTTGCCACAAGAGATTTTTTTGTGTTTACTTTTGGATTGGACCAAAACAGGTTTAAGAGTTGGTGAGTTAATCTCTTAAAGTTCCAAAAAGCAACAACAATGTTCATTAAAAAATAAATAATTGCGACGTCAGACTCACTTAATTCACTTCTTTATATAAGCAAACCTCAAATGCAGAAGAATAAAGGACTAATCAAGCATAAATGAACCAGAACTAAACCAGGACTAAACCAGGACTAAACCAGGACTAAAGCAGGACTAAACCAGGACTAAACCAGGACTAAAGCAGGACTAAACCAGGACTAAACCAGGACTAAAGCAGGACTAAACCAGGACTAAAGCAGGACTAAACCAGGACTAAAACCAGGACTAAACCAGGACTAAACCAGGACTAAACCAGGACTAAACCAGGACTAAACCAGGACTAAAGCCAGGACTAAACCAGGACCAAACTAAAGCAGGACTAAACCAGGACTAAAGCAGGACTAAACCAGGACTAAACCAGGACTAAAGCAGGACTAAACCAGGACTAAACCAGGACTAAAGCAGGACTAAACCAGGACTAAAGCAGGACTAAACCAGGACTAAAGCCGGACTAAACCAGGACTAAAGCAGGACTAAACCAGGACTAAACCAGGACTAAACCAGGACTAAAGCAGGACTAAACCAGGACTAAAGCAGGACTAAACCAGGACTAAACCAGGAAAACCAGGACTAAACCAGGACTAAACCAGGACTAAACCAGGGACTAAAGCAGGACTAAAGCAGGACTAAAGCAGGACTAAAGCCGGACTAAACCAGGACTAAACAGGACTAAACCAGGACTAAACCAGGACTAAACCAGGACTAAACCAAGGACTAAACCCGGGACTAAACCCGGACTAAACCAGGACTGAACCGGACTAAACCAGGACTAAACCAGGACTAAACCAGGTCTAAACCAGGATTGAACCAGGACTTAACCAGGACTAAAGCAGGACTTAACCAGGACTAAAGCAGGACTAAACCAGGACTAAACCAGGTCTAAACCAGGATTGAACCAGGACTTAACCAGGACTAAAGCAGGACTAAACCAGTTCTAAACCAGGACTAAACCAGGACTAAACAAGGACTAAACCAGGTCTAAACCAGGACTAAACCAGGATTAAATCAGGTCTAAACCAGATTTGTATTGATCTTGAAAGAGGAACATTAAACTTGTTTCTTCTTAGCAGGTAACCAGTCTAAATCTATACGTCCTGTTTGTAGTTCCAGTGTTTTGACCCCACACCATCTCGTCTCTCGACTCAGCCCGTGTGATAAGTCCAATATGTCAGCTCAATAATGGCTGAGCATAAACGGTATAGAACCTGAGGCCTCCTGGTTAAGTGTGCTATTGTGCCCTGACACAGATATAAGCCTGTGTTTGACCCTCACATCTGGTCTGAGGCTAGAATCACTGTTTCCTCTCAGTTTCATGGTCCTACGTCAGCTTCAGAATCGACTAAAGCCACGGCCGCCCTGCAGGTCACGACAAAGAGCAGACCCGACGAGCCAATCAGGAGCCCTCATCCCTCCAACGCCACGACAACGAGAAGAATGTGTTAGAACACTGTTACCCCCTCAAACACAGACCTGGAGTTGTGTTTATACATCTGTTTATACATCTGTTTATACATCTCGTGTGTTTATATATCTCGTGTGTTTATATCTCGTGTGTTTATATCTCGTGTGTTTATATCTCGTGTGTTTATATCTCGTGTGTTTATATCTCGTGTTTATTATATCTCGTGTTTATATATCTCGTGTGTTTATATCTCGTGTGTTTATATCTCGTGTGTTTATATCTCGTGTGTTTATATCTCGTGTGTTTATATATCTCGTGTGTTTATATCTCGTGTGTTTATATCTCGTGTGTTTATATCTCGTGTGTTTATATCTCGTGTTTATATCTCGTGTGTTTATATCTAGTGTTTATATCGTGTGTGTTTATATCTCGTGTGTTTATATATCTCGTGTGTTTATATCTCGTGTGTTTATATCTCGTGTGTTTATATCTCGTGTGTTTATATCTCGTGTGTTTATATCTCGTGTGTTTATATCTCGTGTGTTTATATCTCGTGTGTTTATATCTCGTGTGTTTATATCTCGTGTGTTTATATCTCGTGTGTTTATATCTCGTGTGTTTATATATCTCGTGTGTGTTTATATCTCGTGTGTTTATATCTCGTGTGTTTATATCTCGTGTGTTTATATATCTCGTGTGTGTGTTTTTATATCTCGTGTGTTTATATCTCGTGTTTATATCTCGTGTGTTTTATATCTCGTGTTTTATATATCTCGTGTATCTGTTTATATCTCGTGTGTTTATATATCTCGTCATGTTTTATATCTCTCGTGTTATATATCTCGTGTGTTTATATCTCGTGTGTTTATATCTCGTGTGTTTATATCTCGTGTGTTTATGTTTTATATCTCGTGTGTTTATATCTCTGTGTTTATATATCTCGTGTGTTTATATCTCGTGTGTTTATATCTCGTGTGTTTATATATCTCGTGTGTTTATATATCTCGTGTGTTTATATCTCGTGTGTTTATATCTCGTGTGTTTATATATCTCGTGTGTTTATATCTCGTGTGTTTATATCTCGTGTGTTTATATATCTCGTGTGTTTATATATCTCGTGTGTTTATATATCTCGTGTTTATATATCCGTCGTGTGTATATATCTCGTGTGTTTATATCTCGTGTGTTTATATATCTCGTGTTATATCTCGGGTGTTTATATCTCGTGTGTATATATCTCGTGTGTTTATATCTCGTGTGTTTATATATCTCGTGTGTTTATATATCTCGTGTGTTATATCTCGTGTGTTTATATATCTCGTGTGTTGTATATATCTCGTGTGTGTTATATCTCTCGTTGTGTTTATATATCTCGTGTGTTTATATATCTCGTGTGTTTATATCTCGTGTGTTTATATCTCGTGTGTTTATATCTCGTGTGTTGTATATATCTCGTGGGTTTATATATCTCGTGTGTTTATATATCTCGTGTGTTTATATCTCGTGTGTTATATATCCGTGTGTTATATATCTCGTGGTTTATATATCTCGTGTGTTTATATCTCGTGTGTTTATATATCTCTCGTGTGTTTATATATCTCGTGTTTATATCTCGTGTGTTATATATCTCGTGTGTTATATATCTCGTGTTTATATATCTCGTGGTGTTGTATATATCGTGTTTATATATAGTCGTGTGTGTGTTTATATATCTCGTGTGTTTATATATCTCGTGTGTTATATATCTCGTGTTGTTATATATCGTGGTTTATATATCTCGTTAATATATCTCGTGTGTTTATATATCTCTCGTGTGTTATATAATATCGTGTGTGTATATATCTCGTGTTGTTATATCTTTTATCTCGTGTGTTTATATATCTCGTGTGTTTATATCTCGTGTGTTTATATCTCGTGTGTTATATATCTCGTGTTGTTTATATCTCGTGTGTTTATATCTCGTGTATATCTCGTGTGTGTATATATCTCGTGTGTTTATATCTATATCTCGTGTGTTATATATCTCGTGTGTGATATCTCGTGTGTTTATATCTCGTGTGTTTATATCTCGTGTGTTTATATCTCGTGTGTTATATATCTCGTGTTTATATATCTTTACCATGTGTGTTTATATCTCGGTGGTGTTTATATCTCGTGTTTTTTATATCTCGTGTGTTTATATCTCGTGTGTTTATATCTCGTTGGTATATATCTCGTGTTTATATATCTCGTGTTTATATATCTCGTGTGTTATATATCTCGTGTGTGTTTATATCTCGGTGTGTATATATCTCGTGTGTTTATATCTCGTGTGTTTATATCTCGTGTGTATATTCGTGTATATATCTCGTGTTTATATATCTCGGGGTTTATATATCTCGTGTGTTTATATCTCGTGTGTTTATATCTCGGGTGTTTATATCTCGTGTGTTTATATCCTCGTGTTTATATATCTCGTGTGTTTATATCTCTCGTGTGTTATATATCTCGTGTTTATATATCTGGTTTATATATCGTGTGTGTTACTATATCTCGTGTGTTTATATCTCGTGTGTTATATATCTCGTGTGTTTATATCTCGTGTGTTTATATCTCATCTGTGTTTATATATCTCGTGTGTATATATCTCGTGTGTATATATCTTCGTGTGTTTATATCTCGTGTGTTTATATCTCGGTGTTGTGTTATATATCTCTCTGTATATATCTCGTGTTTATATCTCTCGTGTGTATATCTATATATATCTGTGTTTTTATATATCCGGGTTATATATGTGGTTATCTCGGTGTTTATATATCTCGTGTGTTTATATCTCGTGTGTTTTATATCTTGTGTGTTTATATTCGTGTGTTTATATATCTCGTGTGTTTAGATATCGTGTTTATATATCTCGTGTGTGTATATCTGTGTGTATATATCTCGTGTGTTTATATCTCGTGTGTTTATATATCTCGTGTGTTTATATCTCGTGTGTTTATATATCTTGTGTTTATATCTCTGGTTTATATCTCGTGTGTTGTTCTCGGTGTTTATATCTCGTGTGTTATATATCTCGTGTGTTTTATATCTCGTGTGTTATATCTCGTGTGTTTATATATGCTCGTGTGTTTATATCGCTCGTGTTTATATATCGATGTGTGTTATATCTCGTGGTTATTATATATCGTGTGTTTATATCTCGTGTGTATATATCTCGTGTTTATATATCTCGTGTTTATATATTCGTGTGTTTATATATCGTTGTGTTTATATCTCGTGTGTTTATATATCTCGTGTTTATATATCTAGTGTGTTTATATCTCGTGGTTTATATATCTCGTGTGTGTTATATCTCGTGTTTATATATCTCGTGTGTTTATATTCTCGTGTGTTATATATCTCGTGTGTTTATATCTCGTGTGTTTATATATCGTGTGTGTGTTTATTTATATATCTCGTGTTTATATATCTCGTGTTTATATATCTCGTGTGTATATATATCTCGTGTGTTTATATCTCGGTTGTTTATATCTCGTGTGTTTATATCTCGTGTGTTTATATCTCGTGTGTTTATATCTCGTGTGTTTATATCTCGTGTGTTTATTATATCTCGGTGTTTATATATTCTCGTGTGTTTATATCTGTTGTTTATATATCTCGTGTTTATGAGCTTTAATTGGATTCAGTTTGCGTTTAAAAAGGAGCAGCGCTGAAGCAGGAGATTTACTCTGCTCATTTTCACCACACACAATAGTGTGCGTTTGTAATAAGAGGGACGTTTTGTACTTTTACTAAAGATCTGTACAAAAGCTTTATATATTTGTGACGGACGCACAGGTCCACCAATGATCCTAACAATCACCAGACCTCACTTTACTCACAGCTTTTACACAGGAGCCTGGTCAAACCGGCGACTAATCCCGCGCTTAACATGTAACAGTCTGAGGTTGAGTTGTTAGATCCACTGACTTGACGGTGGGGTGCTGCCAATTCCAGCCCTCAACAGATGAATTTACGTCGTTGTGTCCTTGGGAAAGACACTTAAAACCCACCGCGCCCCAGTGTCTGTGTACACTGGGTGTGTGAAGAAATGTGGGTGTGGAGTTGAGCTGGTTCCTTGTGTGTAAAGCTGCTTGGTGACTTGACAAGGTAGAAAAGCGGCTGTATGTGTAAAACTGTGAACACGTTTAACAATTCTAGAGGGACTTACCAAAAAAACAGGAGGCCTGGTCAGACTGGACTTTACACAGACTGGTCTCTGAATACTAACTCTATGTCCCAGTCAATGTGCTTTAATGACGAAAAACATTTACTCTGAGTAGTCCTGTCCATCTAGATCAGAGATCAAAACTGATACCCCTGCCTCCTCTGCCGCCCTCCTTCTGTCTCCTCCTGTCTCATCTGTCCGCGCCTCCTCCTTGCCTCCTCCTATCACTCTCCATGTAGTCCTATTGCTCCTCATCTTCTCCTGCCTCATCTTGCTCCTCTCTCGGTCTCAGCCTATCCATCCCGTCTTGCCTCCGCTGCCTCTCACCTGCCTATTCATCATCCCTCTAGGCATCATCCTGCTCCTGCCATCCGGCTCCCTCTCCCGTGCTGACATCTGCTTGGAATACACAAACGCACAAAAGGATCCGTGACCGGCCGTCTTTAAGCTGCGCCTGTCTGTCGGCCAGACCAGGGCTATACGCTGTAGTCATCCGATAGCATGAGGCGCACCTCTGGACCCCCCCTCTGGACCCACTCGTGGACAACTCTTGCACCCCCCTCTGCGCTCCTTTTCCAAACGTCGCCGGCGATATCAACCCAGATTGGATCGGTGGTTTTGTGCAGACCCAGGTAAAAGCAGAAACAAGATGTTGTTACGGCGTTTTGTTTAGTCGCCGATTATCCACCAAAAAAAGCGTTCTAGTGTGGTTCGTTTTTGGGGGGTAGCGCAGGAGACATGGAGGTTGTATTACTCCACTCTGAAGACTGCGAGAGCTCAGAGAGTCGGGGTAAATGTGCTGATTTATTGGTTCATTTAAACGTGAAAGTTTCAATGGGTCTCACGAGACGAAGCAGATTGAGACGATCTGAAAATGTCTTCTTTAACGTGGAATGCACAGGACTGAAAACCAGGACTAAAACCAGGGACTAAATAGACTAAACCAGGTCTTAAAAAACCAGGTCTAAACAGGACTAACAAGGGACTAAACCAGTTCATAAACCAGGAGACGAACCCGACGAAACAAGGACTCTGAACAGGACAAACAGGACTGAACAGGACTAAACGGACTAAACTAGGGACTAAACCAGGACTGCAACAGGACTAAACGGACTGAAACCAGCGACTAAACAGGACTAAACCAGGATGAACCAGGACAAATAGGATAACAGGACATAAAACGAACAAACCGGTCTAAACCCAGGACTAAACTAGGACTAAAAACCAGGACTAAACAGGTCGAAACCCGGACGAAACCAGGTCTAAAACAGGACCTAAACAGGACTAAACAGGACTGAACCCAGGACGGTCGGAGCTATATCAGGACGAAACAGGATAAACCAGGACCAAAGGGGTCTAACCGGTCTAAAACCAGGACTAAACCAGGTCTATAACCAGACTGAACCAGGACTGAACCAGGACGAACCAGGTCTCAACAGGACTAAACCAGGTCTTTCTAACCCAGGACTAATCCAGGACAAACAGGTCTTAAACCGGATAAACAGGTCTAAAACCAGGACTAAACCGGGACTGACCAGGACTAAACCAGGTCGAAACCGACTAAACAGGACTAACCCAGGATGAACCAGGACCTAAACCAGGACTCAACGGGACAAGCCCAGAACTCTTAAACCAGTCATAGACTTAAGAGATTGTCTGTGGCGGGTCTGTCACATGCTAGTTTCCAGGGAGGTTTTTTTCTTTGGCTGAAATTTTCTAAATGACACTATAGCGCATTAAACGCACTTAGCTGTGTCTTCAACGACAGCTCACATTCGCTTTGATTGGCAAGACACACAGTCGCCACGCAATCCCACAGACCTGCCGCGCGAGACGAACGCGCGCAGACACACCGGAGCAACACGAAGTATACATGCCTCAGGCGGGAACCTTACGGGAGAACGACAACCTCTCATGGAGACACCCGGTGTATGCCGCGCGCGCAGTAAGACCTCCAAGAACTGAACCAAGGCCACGAGACGCATCGTCGCACGCCGCATGTACAGGTGCGGGAAAAAAATAAAACAACGCATCCGCCCTGCGCGAGCTTCAGGTGGCAGGAAAGTTATAGTGCACCTTTAAATTTCTCAAAATGAAAAACCACACCCGAATCGCTCGTGCGCCATATATACACACTGCACAGAGCTGCTCGCTTACTTCCGCTCATCCGCGCTCAGGTCACTAGTCGTATTTGTTTGGCACCCTTGGATGTGCACACACGAGCCCCCCGCGCCCCGTGGCATGAGTACACCGCCACGGTGATTGGCTGGTAAGGGCACCCCGCACGGCCAGGGAATGCAAGATGCCGATGTACCTTTTTCCCGTTTCAGCTGGATGGTTTGTCCCAGGTGTAAGTGGATCGGAGCATTACCTCCCAAAATCACACGCTAGGAGCACCGCTACACCATGCAGAGTGCACACACACCACCACGACCGTTTGTGCCAAAATGACGCAGGCTTCTGCTCCGTCAGCGCACAACCTCTGGTAGACGTTAATCGAGCTTGTTTTAACACAGTCTGACCATAATGAATGATATCTGAGGACTACAGGTGATGTGTCTTGTTTGAAAAAAGTCCATCTGTCAATACACCATAAGTCACAAGGTAACTAGCGCCGCGCAAGGCGACACCTGTATAACACCTCCATAAACCGCAACACACAATAGCATAAACCTGTATAACCTGTTTTACCACACACGCTGAACTGTAAACCCGTATAACACAGGTAAACCGCTATAATACGTCAAACCTGTCGTGATCGTCATTACTGCCTGTTGCCTGGGTCTCTCACCACTCCTGCACTGCTGACCGGAGAGGGGCGGAGCTACAGCCACTCCCACGCGCACTCTGCAGTGTGCCATCGCACGACTTAACATCACCTGCGGGGGGGATACCGAGGCCGGAGCCGCTGCAGACACACCGAGCCACCCGGACCTGCCAGGAACTCGTTACCAAACGTGATCCTAGCTCCTGTTATTATGTCCCTGGTGGTTTGTACCACCACTCATTTGGCACGCTCACTTTGTTCTCCAGCGACTCTGCAGTCCGCCGGTTTCGCCTGTCAGCTGCTTCGGGATATCCGTCCCTGCTCCACATGGTAGGGTTTGTTTTTGTAACGGGGCTTCACTGTCTGTCTACGTGACTGGATCTGGTTTCTCATCCACTGCTGTAGCTATCTCGTTACGCGACCCAACCCACGAGACAGGGACTCTGCCACTACATGCTACTATCGACACTCACCACACGCACGACACCACACGACACTCTTTGCACTCAGCACCACACCCCCGTAAACGCACGACACACTTGCACTCCTGCGCTCGGCCCACCACATAAACACTGTAACCCACGCGCCGCTGAGTCGTGTGCGTGTTGCGCCCCCCGCCACCAACCAGGCATTAGCACAAAAACCTGTATAATCCTGTATAAACCGTTAAAAATGTTTTAAACTGATAACCACTGTATAAACCAGGTAATAAACCTGTTAAACCGGTAAAAACCGGTTAAATCGGTTAAACCATTGTTTAAACCTGTATAACCCTGTATGAAACCTGTACAAACCTGTATAAACCTGTATGAACCTGTCGATGCGCCCATCACATTTTCAGGCCGTGTGCATGTAACAGAGAATGGTACAGGGCAGAAGGCGTAACTCAGGACTGCAGCCATCACGCAGGCCCACCTGTTTGTAGACCAATCCACCGAAACTGCAGCCACAACACGTCCGGGTAGAAGTCCATGTGGAGGACAGGGGCATAGAGTTAAAGGACACACGCTGAATTAAAGTGGGAGTCAGAAACTGAATCAGAGCACTGAATCTGAAGCACCACGACACCTCTGAGCCCCCCCTTGAAAAATCGGCGCATGATCGGAGCTTGGAATCAGAGCGTGAATTCAGCGCGCTGAAGCAGAGCTCCGAATCAGAGTTCAGAATCAGAGTCCTAATCGAGCAATGACTCGAGTGCTGAACCCAAGCCTGAATTTGAGCATGAATTAGAGCACTGAACGAGCACTGAACGGAGAGGCGGAATCAGAGAGCGAATCAGAGAATACCACTCACGACGCGCCTGAATTAGAGACTGAATACCGCCCATCATCTGGACCACATGCCCTGCACTTGAGCACGCCTACATGTTGAATCAGACGCGACCGCGCGAATCACCCTTTAGCACCGGAATCGGAGGAGCGTAACACGCAGTTCTGCATCAACAAGCGCGAATAGAGCACGCACCCTGAATGAATAAGAGCCCGAACCAGCGCCTGACCCAGCAGACCTGACACCAAGAGCGCTGAATTGAGCATGATCAGCCACGAATTTGAGCAAGGACCAGAGCTCAAATCAGAGTTGATGAATTGGAAGCTGCTGAATTAGCGCACCACCCGCACACGTAGAAGCCACTGAATTCGAGCGACCTCGCACTTAGAGCGCTTGTATTTATCGCGACGAATCAGAGTGCTGAACCACAGCCCCGAATTGGAGCACTGAATCAGAGTGCTGACCAGCCCTGAATTTGAGCATGAATCAGAGCACGAATTGACACTGAATCGGAAGGCTGCATCAGAGACTGAATTAGAGCACTAAATCAGAGTGTGATTAGCGTGTGAATTAGCGTTTATGAATTCAGAGTGCCCCCCGCGCACACACAAGCCTGACACCTCACCTGCGAGACCTGACATCACCGATTGAATCGGCGCGGCGGACACGCCGACGAGCGACTCAGAGTGCGAGTCCGAGCGCTGAATCAGCGTCCGCACACCAGCGCCCACACGCGGCTGAATTTTGGAGCACTACTCAGAGCTCCAAATCAGACGTGTGTATGAATTAGACGACGCTGACTTAGCGCACTGAACGCCGAGCGCTGCATTCCACCCGACCGCCTCGAATCGAGTCTAAATCACACGAGGCCGTGTGTATCAGAGCTATCGCCTAGGGAAAGCTGATGCTAGCTAGGGCGCTCATTTGCGCGCGGGCCCACTGCACACACAACCCGGTCCCACCCATTGAAGCCCTGGGCTGTAGTAGACGACGCAGTCTCTCTTGTCACAAGGAGATAACCAACAGGACCAGTTGCGGAAACCAGGACACTTTCCCCCGTCACTCACCGAGAAACACATGAAACATTTGATAAATCAGATTAAATATTTTAATAATTATGGGATTTGTTTGGGTTTGTTTGATTTCCCAGACCCTGCAAAAGATTCCCGGACAAGCACCCGCACGCGGCGACCCGCGACCCCCATAGCTTCCCCACATCCGAGCACACCTCGGCGAGAGTCAAGAACCACCACACATCATCTTTAAAGTCATGCAAGGGAAGGAAATCCTCCTCAGCGCGTCCTCCGGCAGAGGAAAAACAAGAGGAGAGGAGGGAGGAGACGCGGGAAGGAGAGAGGGTCAAAAATCCTAGCAATAAATTCCGACAGGATACCCAACCACCCACACACGGTCAGTATCAGAGGATTTGTACAGACGTGCTGGTTTGATTGTGTGTTGGACCCCGCGTTATGATCTCCTCCTCCTCATGGCCTCCCTCCATCATCACCTGCTGTTGTCTCATCACCGCTCCTCCCTCATCACATCCTTCTCCCGCATCCATCCTCACTCCCCATCACTCCACCTCCTAAGCACATCTTCTCACCTTACTGTACTTTTAGTTCCAGCTAGAGGCCATTCCAGCACCTGAAAATGATCAAAGATTTCGAACATGCACGGGTATGAGTTTAAAAACACGAGTGCCCCCGCCGCGAGCAAGACCTTCGTCACGAGCGCACGATGGACCCACAACACAGTGGAAAGCACGGTTTTTGTGTTTGTTCGCCGACCCCGCGCCTTTTAACCCGCCTGACACTTTACGTAGAGGATAATGAGAGCTCCGTCCCACGTCAGTGTTGGACATGGTCCTCTCACGAAGTCTCCTGCTCCGGGAGCTGCCTGAGTGAACGATTCGTCGGCCGTCATCCTATCCCGCGCACGCTTATGCACCACGCAACGCGACGCAGTGGTGTGGCCGTAGGCGGGGCCGAGGCGAACAGCATCTTCCTCACACGGCTAGCACGCGACCAGACTAGACGACGCCGCCACACTAGCCCTTTTAACACCGCGACTTCCGCCTGGTAAGGGATTGTGTCGTGTGGTGACAACTGTTTTTTCCATTACATATCCATACCCGTACCCCAATAATGCTTAACACTAACACAACTCGGGCGCAGGGACACACTTACACTGGGACACGCACGGAACGCCCCCACCCCCCACTCACCCACCCCCACCCAAGATTAGAGTGACAATATGCGGCGACACTACAGACAGAACCGTCACGAGCATTTTCAGGCGCGACTCGTCTTTCCCCACAAATGGCCCACATAGGCACCAGCTCTATTTAACTCCTGGTGTTGTCTTTGCCACACAGATGAGCGCAACAGAACCCGGAGTGCCACCCCGTAACACGACACACGTGAACCCTGTGAGGTAACGAAGTCACTGAGTGAGAAGGGAGTGAGTGTGACGTCACCTACAGCAGTTCCAGCTGCAAATAGAAGCTCTCTGGCTGGACAAGTTTATAGGCGTAATCTGAGCCAAAAGCGGTCAAATGAAAACCCTGTGGCTTAACGCTAGCAGGGCTTTAGGACTCGACCACGTGAAAAAAAAAGAAGGTGTGATTTGAAAACAGTAGGGTCCCCGGCAGTTGTATCAAGAACAGCGTGGTGTGTGTTCAGGTACCGTGTGTTCCCCGCACTCACGGTTTGGCGTGTATTTTTTTTTTTGTCGCAGTCAGCCTCGGGCCCGAGCTCCGTCTTGCAGCGTCTGGGACGCAGGTCTGCGGCTCGAGGTCAGCTGACCAGACTGGCGCTTTGTTCGACACTCAGAGCGAAAAGAGCCTACGAGCGGGACTTAATGTAGGTCCACATCGCACACCACACTGCCCACCCCTACCCGCAACAAGAACCGTTACCTACTGGTCGCACGCACACAACTGCAACGTGAACAGAGTGACGCACCTGCCCGGCCGGCCACGCGACTACGGAACGGGAGTTCACCCAACGACAACGGCACACACGCGCACACCCCCGCCGTGTCCCAAGAAGGAGTGAAAATGCACTTGCCAAGCTCCATGCCACAGAGAACAGCCCCGTTGTGCGCAAACAACTACCCCCCCGGTCCGACCCCACCCCCACGCGCCACACACACCGCCGAAGCCACACACTTAACTACGGCCGCACACCTCACCCCCGAGCAAAGAAGAACGCCTACCGTTAACACTCTGATGGCACTAAGATATATTGCCCCATAGCGATTAATTTCTATCTTGGCGTGAGTTTATCTCCACATTTGCACCTGTGAGTTTATCGGCTTAACAGAATCTAAAAAATAGCTTTACTGTGTCTCGTTTCTGTTCTCTTTGTAGTTTGTGAAGATGTGAGATAAGGACGCGTGCAGCCTGAGCATGGACCAGTGCGCCAGGCGGGACAGGTGGACAGGCGACAGGGGAAGGCGCGACAGGCGTGACAGGTGTTGGGACAAGTGGACAGGTGCGACAGGCCGAGAAGGTGAAAGGACGTGGCACAGGCGACGACAGGTGGGCACACAGCCCCGTGAAGGTGCGAAGGTGCGACATGGTGCTGGGACGTGGATGCGCAGCAGCGCTTGAGCGCCTGGTTGTGCGTTTGGTGTGTTTTGGCGCCCCCCTCCGCCCCCACGCCCCAGTGTCGTGCTGGTGACTTCCACCCGTTGGTAATCGTCCTCGCGCAGTTGCGCGCGCACTCGGCCCCCCTGTTCACACTTGGGTTACAGGCCACCATTTCACGCCGCGAGTGTACGCTTCCTCAGCGATATTACAGGAAAGGGACGCTGAGGGCACAGAGGACACAGGAGACTGAGGGGACCGAGGAGGACCTGATGAGACAGAGGAGACATGATGCAGGCCGCTGGAGAACATGAGGGACACAGGCGAAATGCTGAGGACCGCGGGAGCATGATGAGGCAGCTGAACATGAGGAAGGATACGGAGACATTGATGAGCGCAGTGGCACGAACACCCGCATGGGACATTAAAACTCAGGTCAATGCCGTCAATGTGGAATATTAAGCAAAAAAAAAGACAGATAATAGATACTCTGCTACCATAATCAACTGTGTCCCCGCTTTGACTCACTGCAACTGTCAAACATAAAAACGCGCGCCTAATACCCACAGGCCCACTGCCCATGGCGTCCCCGCAACGACTCATCGTCCTTTTTCGGCGCTAAGTGCCAGGAAATTGGCCCTCTTACCTTTAAACAGCACTTTTTATCGCGCCCTTCGCGCACCCACCACCACCGTCACTTACACACCACGCCACCCATATCACAACCACTGACTACTTCGCCAGACACGCGCTTGAAGATGGTACACACAACCCGTCACAGTAACGACCGTTGCTCGCACAGCAAGACCGCGCAATGTGAAAACAGCTGTGAACCAAAAGAATCCACCCACCTCAGTTTAAGACAGTTCTTAAAATCAAGTTAAACCTTAATATTAAATTTGCAGACTTGAGCGTAGTCGCGAGAGACACGCAGTCGCGAACCCCGCTAGCACGACCACATGTTGTTTTGGTGTTTTTTTACACTGACAGGTGTGAAGGCACTGTCTGTGTGTAGTCACAGCGCCCCCAACAGGAGTCCAAGGAATCTTCCCAACCAAACAACAGGGTGTTACCGATGCCTCGAGGCAAATGGGGGAGGTGGCTGCAATTCGTGCCAATAACCTCTGTCTATCAATGGGACTCTAGATACGTTGAAAAAATAAATAAAATCACTGTGACGCACTGAAGGGTAAATGGTTTTCATCTCATTCTACTCGCAAATAGCCGCAAAATAACATAATACAATCACTAACATAAAATCAAGAATGCACGTCAAATTTGTCTCATCTGGCTTTTTAAATTTAAAAAAATTTAATTTGCAAATAAAATCATTGTCCAGATTATTTCACAGTATGGAAATAGGCAGTTGCCATTGTGAGGGTATGTTTTTGCAGTGCAGCTCTACCCAACAGCGCGTCTCTGATTTACCACACACGCCTACACCGCCCGCTAACGAACTACGTGGCCACCAGTGGATAGGAGGCGTGGGGGGCACCGCCGTCCGGGACCCGCGTGAGCTTTAGAATGACCTGTGGACCATTAAGCTACAGTGCTTTTGGGGGATTCGGTTCAGGCCTCATTTCGTCTGTAGCCCCTTCATAAGAGTGTGTGACCCCGGAGGAGGTTCCTTAACACCTCACTTGTTGACTTTGCTTAAAGTTTCTACATGTGTAAGTCGTGCGGCCCAGAAGACGCCCGCCTCACACCTATACATGGAGAGACACCATACCCCTGTCAACATGCCATCAAGGACCTCTTCTGTCCTTTTGTAGGTTGGTTTCTTGTTCACTTTACTGTCATTAAACCTTTACTTTATGTTTCGTCTCTTAAAAGACATTCTTACACTGCGCGTCTGGACGTTCGCTGCGTTCGCCATTGATGATAACCTTCTCACTTCCTCTAATGCTCTTCTGGGTGACGGTTATATTCCGTCCACTTCTTTATGCCACACGCACGCGACCCACATCCACCTCCTCTGGACCCTCTCCATCCGTCTCCAGCTCACGACAACTGGCCTCTCGAACCCTGCCTCCGGGTTCCATCACACACGTCTCATGTCCTTCGGGCACCGGCTGCGACATACTGGCTTCACCACACTTTTCCCAGCACGCGGGTCCCAGGGCTCTCACACTAACGCGGTCTGCGCACTGCACTCTCACTCTCACATGCTTCACACCTCGGGCACCGCTCGGCAGCGCACCACGCGCATCGCCCTGCCTGAGTAGACCAGCGGCATGGAGTACGACACTTCAAGCAGCTTCAGCCTCCAACAGCAGATCTGCTTCAACACACACGGACCTCAGCAACACACCACCTCACCACCCACTCCTCACCCCATAACCTACTTCACCGACACGCTTGGCCCGACACCCGCCACTCTCTCCGTCGTGTTCCATCTTGGCGGGTAACGGTGCCTCATTGCCTTCTGCCATCCATGCAACCAATCTGTACCATCTTACTTAATATTCTAAAGCTCCTCTGCTCTCTTTGTTCCTGTTTGCCGGGAGCCCACGCACTCGCGCTTGCGCTTCCAGGTTGGCCTTCTTCTAGCGCACTCCTCATCGCGCCCTGGTCGCACAGCCACCAAGCACACAGAACAACGCTGCCAGGGATTCCCGAGGAGGTGCAGGAACAACCGTCATCACCCATCCCCATCTCCTGCACGGACACAAATGTTTATGTCACACACTCCGGCCCCGTCTCAATTCCACACCGCACGTACGGTTTACGCACACACACCGCACCCCTCCCCACCCAACCTCCACTGCAACGAGAAAGCGTTGACTATGCCCCGCCTCCACTGACTAAGAAACAGAGTTAAACTATGCCCCGCCTCACCTGCAACGAGGGATGGAGTTAACTACTGGCCCGCCCTAGACATGCAACGAGAACAGAGTTTGTACTGCCCCGCAGTAGGTGTGACAGGTCGACCAGGTGTGACAGGTGGTCTGTGGCCAGGCTGGTCAGGTAGAAAGGTTGGCGTCAGGTGCGTAGGTGACAGGTGGACAGGTGCGTCAGGTACGTCAGTGTAGCCAGGTCGCAAGGTGTGTGACAGTTGCGTCAGGTACGACAAGTGGACAGTTGTGAACAAGCGTGACAGGTTGCGATAAGTGCGACAGTGTGCGACAAGTGCTGACAGTGGTGACAGGTTGGAACAGGTCTTGGGACAAGGCGACCGATGCGACAGGAGTGTTGACCGGTGCGTCAGGTGCGGACAGGTGTTGCGTCAGGTGCGGAAAGGGTGACAGGTGCGTTCAGGGGACGATCAAGTTGCGACAGGTGCGTCAGGTTACGACAGGTGTGACAGGTGCGACAGGTGCGTCAGCGTACGAAAGGTCGTGGACAAGGGCTTGCGTCAGGTACGACAAGTGCGACAGGTTGCGTGCCGGTACGACAGGTGAAAAAACGACCCAGGTGCGTAGGTACGACACGGTGCGACAGGTGCATCAGGTAGGACAAGTGCGACAGGTGAGGCAGGTGCGAAGGTGCGTTCAGGTACGACAGGTTGCGTCAGGTACGACAGGTGCGTCAGGTACGAACAGGTTGTGACAGGGTCAGGTACCGGACAAGTGTGATCAGGTACGACAATGTGGACAGGTGTGATAAGTGGGACAGGTGCGAATAAGGAGAAGTGGATGTGACAACGTGCGACAGGTGTGACAAGTGTGACAGGTGTGCGATAATAGTGCGACAGGTGTGTGACAGGTGCGACAGGTGTAACAGGTGTGACAGGTGCGACAGGGGTGTGACAGGTGCCGACAGGTGATGGGACGTGGAGTCTGGGTGTTGTGTGTTTGTGTGTGGTTTTTTTGCATTGTCGAGTGTGGTGACAGTGATTACAAACAACTTGGTCATTAGTCCTCGCAGCAGTCGTTGTTACTGGCTGCACTTGGAGTACAGAAGTGACAGTCATTCTGCGAGTTGTACGCTTCATGCACAGCGATTTTTACAGGACAAGAACGCTGAGGACAAACGGGGACACACCGGAGACATGATAAGGGACAGAGGAGACATGATGAGGACAGAGGAGACATGATGAGGCACAGCGCAGACATGATGAGGACATCATGGAGTCCTCTGTCGTCATCATGCTCCTGTGGCATCAGCCTTCTCGTATTGAATGTCCTCTGTCATATCCATGTCTTGACTCTGTCATCATTTTTCTGGTTGTTTAAGTCGACCAAAAGCGGTGAACATTAAATGAGAAGGCTGTAGGACACGAAGGAGAATGATGTAGGACACAGAGGACATGATGAGGACAGAGGAGACATGATGAGGACGAGGGACATGATAGGACAGAAGGGACCATGCATACCGGTTTACAGGTAATGACAACACACCCTACCGGTGGCGCTCAATTCCAATCTTACGTGTGTTGATATGTG
>JAIEZT010001230.1:59477-101917 GCA_019594935.1 Periophthalmus modestus
AACCTGTCCACAACCTGACGCACCCTGTCCCAGACCCTGTCGCACCTGTCCACCTACTGCGGTGCAGTAGCTAAACTCTGTTCTCGTTAAGGTCTAGGCGGGACAGTAGTTTACCTTCCATCCTCCGTTGGTCAGGTGGAGGCGGGGGCAATAAAGTTTAAACGCTGGGTTTCTTATTGGCGGTGGAGGCCGGGGCACATAGTCCAAACTCCTGTTCTCGTTGCTGTTGAGGTTTTGAGTGACAGTGTTGCTAAAACCAGACGTGCGTGTGGGGAAGTGAACGGGGCCGGATGTACAGGAGGGACTTTGTGTCCCCCGTGCAGGATATGGAGGATGGGGGTGATGGAGCGTGTGTTTCCTGCACCTTCATCGGGATCCTGGCAGCGTTGTTTCTGGGGCTTTTAGATAAACCCCATGAGGATTTGCGCTACAGAAGAAGTCCCAACCTGTAAGAGACAAAGCCATAGGTTGGAGCCTCCCTGCAAACAGGAACCAAAGAGAGCAGAGGAGCTTTGAAAATATTACGGACCATGCCGCTGTCTCCTCCAGGCAGGAGCTGAGAAGGTGCCTGCCGACGACACCAGAGGGGAAGCATGTAGAGAGTGAAGTGAAGTGAAACCGAGTATAGAGCCCTGGGGGACCCCGCAGGTGACAATGTGAAGCCAGGATGTAGCACCTCCCAGGGACAGTGAGACAGGAGTGGAACCAGTGAAGGGCAGGGTCAGAGAGGCCAGTGTAGAGCTGGAGACGGTGAGGAGGGTCCAGAGGAGGTGAGGGTCAATAGTGGCATAAAGAAGTGGACTGAATATGACGTCACCCAAGAAGAAGCATGTAGAGGGTGAAGTGAGAAGGATGTGATCATCAATGGGGTCGAACGCAGCAGAAACGTCCAGACGCTGCAGTGTAAGAATGTTCTTTTAAGAGACGGAAACATAAAGTCAGAAGGTTTAATGAACAGGTAAAGTGAACAATGAAACAACAGACTCTACAGAAAGGACAAGAAGAGGGTCCTGAGATGTGCATGTTGACAGTGTTTATGGTGTCTCTCCATGTATATGTGTGTGTGAGGCGGGTCTTCTTCTGGTCCGCACGACGTTACACATTAAGAAACTTTAAGCAAAGTCGAACAAGGTGAGTGTTTTATGACCCTCTCTTCGTGGGGGTCACACACTCTGTAGTGAGAGGAGCTACAGACGAGAAATGAGGCCTTAACCTAAATGACCAGAACATCACTGTTATCTTATTGTCCACATGTCCTTCTAAGCTCCACGCTGGTCTCTGTAGCGTCTTGGTGATCCCCCACGCCTCCATATCCACTGGTGGCACGTATTCTTTACCTTAGCATTAGTAAATCAAGATACCAGTTTGGTGTAGAGCTGCACTGCTTAAAAAATACCTCACAATGGCAACTGTCCTAATTTCTCATAACTTTGAAACTATATATGGACATATATGATTTTATTTGCAAAATTAAAACAATTTTCTTTTTTTTTTTTTATTTAAAAAAGCCACATGATACAAATTTCCAATGTATTTATTTTATTTTAGTGATTGTAGTGATGTTATTTTAGCTATTGTCTAAAAAGATTAAAAACACATGGACCACTTTTTATTTAATTTAATTTATTAAACGTATCTAGGAAGTCCCATGGATAGAGAGAGGTTATTGGCACAGAATGGCAGCCACCTCTCCCTCAGTTTGCCTCGAGGCAGCTGTAAGACCCTGTTGTTGTTGCAGATTCCTTGGACTCCTGTGTGGGGCGCTGTGACTACGACACAGACAGTGACTTCACCTGTCAGTGTAACCCGGCATGTGAGAAATACGGCGACTGCTGCTCCGACTACGCTCAAGTCTGCAAATGTAAGATGAAGGTTTAACGTCGACTTTTAAGAACTGTCTTAAATCTTTATCTTTTGTTCTGCTGTTTGTTCCTGGACTTTGCTGCTGCAACACTGAAATTTACAGACTGTGGGACCATCTCAGCACTTTACAGTAGAGTGCAGTGGTTTTGATATGGGCTTGTTAAAGTAGATTTTCAGAAATGTACAGTAAAAAGTGCTGTTTAAGGTAATATGGGCCAATTTACCTGGAAGCTTGAGGGCCAAGAAAACTTGATCTGAGGGCCACAGTTTGGGCCACAGTTTGAGCATGACCGTTTAGGCAAATTTTTATGTTACAGTCTATTCAAATTCTATTATTGTGGTAGCAGCAGTATCAGTAGTAGTAGTAGTAGTAGTTTTTTTTTGCTTAATAGCTTAATATCCACATTGAAGTCATTGACCTGAGTTTAAATGTCCTCTCTGTGTCTCCACATGTCCTCATCATGTCCTCCTCTATCCTCATCATGTCTCCTCTGTCCTCATCATGTCTCCTCTGTCCTCATCATGTCTCCTGTGTCCTCATCATGTCTCCTCTGTCCTCATCATGTCTCCTCTGTCCTCATCATGTCTCCTCTGTCCTCATCATGTCTCCTGTGTCCTCTGTGTCCTCAGCGTCCCTGTCCTGTAAATATCGCTGTGATGAAGCGTACAACTCGCAGAATGAATGTCACTGTAACTCCAAGTGCAGCCAGTACAACAACTGCTGCGAGGACTATGACCAAGTGTGTAAGTCACCATCACACACTCAACAATGCACAAAAACAACACACACACAAACAAAACACACCAGAACTCCACGTCACCATCACCTGTCGCACCTGTCGCACCTGTCACACACTGTCACACTTGTCACACCTGTCCCGCGCACGCCTGTCACGCCTGTCACGCCTGTCGCGCGCCTGTCGCACCTGTCGCCTTGTCACTTGTCACACCTGTCACGTCCTGCCTGTCGCGCCTGTCGCACACTTGTCGCACTTGTCACACCTGTCACGCCTGTCGCACCTGTCGCATTCTCAGGCTGCAGCGTCTTATCACATCTGCACAAACTCACAAAGAGGAACAGAAACGAGACACGTAAAGCTATTTTTATGATTCTGTGTAAAAGCCGATAAACTCACAGGTGCAAAGGTGGATATAAACTCACGCCAAAGATCAGAAATTAATCGCTATGGCAACATAGTCTTATGTTGCCATAGAGTTTAAAGTGCGTTCTCGTTGCAGGTGGAGGTGGGGGCAGTAGTTTAATGTGCGTTCTTGTTCCAGGTGGGGGCGGGACAGTAGTTTAACTCTGTTCTCGTTGCAGGTGGAGGCGGGGCAGTAGTTTAACTCTCTTCTTGTTGCAGGTGGAGGCGGGGCAGTAGTTTAACTCCGTTCTCGTTGCAGGTGGCGGCGGGGCAGTAGTTTAACTCTGTTCACGTTGCAGGTGGAGGCGGGGCAGTAGTTTAACTCTGTTCTTGTTGCAGGTGGAGGTGGGGGCAGTGTGGTGTCGGACGCTGACATTAAGTCCGTCTTCTGAGGCTCTTTTCGCTCTGGATTCAAACACAAAGCGTCGGCTGTTCATCTCAGCTGATCCTCGAGCCGCAGACGCTGATCCCAGACTCACAGACGAGCTCCCAGACTGACCACGCCCCCAAACCGTGAGAGGAAACACACTGTACACCTGACTTTACACCTGTCTGTACACTGCCCCTACTGTTCAAATCAGACACCTTCTTTTCACGTGGTCGCTCCTGCTAGCGTTAGCCACAGGTTTGATTGACAGCTTTTGGCTCCAGATTAGCGCCTATAACTGCTCCAGCCATGATGAGCTTATTTGCAGCTGAACGCTGTAGGTGACGTCACACTCACTCACTCTTCTTCACTCAGTGACTTCTTTACTCACTCACTTCTTTACTCACTCACACTTCTTTACTCAGTCTGTGTGTCCAGGACACACCAGGATTTAAATAAACTTCCTATTAAAGCGCATTTGTAAAAAAAAAAATAATAAAAATAAATAAAACTCAAATTCTTTAATTTTGTCCTGATTTGGTTGATATTGGTTTGATTTCTTCCGTCTGTCCAGTGTAAGTTTGTCCCTGGAGCCCGAGTTGTTTATTTAAGCTTTTTACGTGTGATATTTAATTGTAAAAAAACCTTTGACCAACGACACAATCACCTTAATCCGGATAATCAGTGTTTAAAAGTTCTATTAATGCGTTCTTCTTCTAGTCTGTTCCGTTACCTGGATGAGAAATGCTGTTCTCCAGGCCCACCTACGCCGCCCTGCTGGCCGTGCTGGATAACTACAGGAGGATGACGGGGGCAGACGGAATCGTTCACTCAGGAGCAGCTCCAGGAGCAGGAGAACTTCGTGAGAGAGACCATGTCCAACACTGAAGTGGGCCGAGAGCTCTTCACTTTCCTCTACAGTAAAGGTAACCGGGTTTAAAGGGCCTCGCAAACACAAAACACTCTGTTCCACCTTGTGATGTCATCAGGTGGCAATACAGAAAGTGCTCCACTGTGTTTTTAAACTCATACACCTTCATTTCTAGAATCATTTGGATCATTTCAGTGCTGGAATTGCCAATCTACTGAACTAAAGGTAAAAGGTAAAAGTTAGAAGGAGGTGATGAGGGAGGGTGGAGGTGATGGGGAGGGAGGAGGTGATGAGGGAGAAAGGAGGTGATGAGGGAGGGAGGAGGTGATGAGGGAGAAAGGAGGTGATGAGGGAGGGAGGCCATGAGGAGGGAGGAGATCATAACCTCCATATGAAGTGCAAACAGGCATCGTCTTTACAAATCCTCTGATACTGAAATTTGGGATTTTCCTTCAAATTTATAACTAGTATTTTTGACCCTCTCTCTCCTCTCCTCTTTCTCCTCTCCTCCTCTCTTTTCTCTTTCAGGAGTGTACTCGTCTGAGGAGGAGTTTCTTCATGACTTAAAGATGATGTGGTTTGGTCTTTACTCTCGCAGTAATGGACAGCTGGACTCCAGCGGCTTCGAGCACATCTTTGCAGGTCTGGATCAAACAAAACAAACAAAAATACACATATATATTTATAAATATTTAAATCTGATTTATTCAAATGTTCATGTTTTTCTAGGTGAGGTGAAGGGGGGAAAAGTGTCTGGTTTCCACAACTGGATCCAGTTTTATCTCCTGGAGAAAAGAGGAGAGCTCAACTACTACAGCCACAGCTTCAATGGACCGGTGTGTGTCTAAACCACAAAATTAGCACGCTAGCTAGCTCATGCTTCCCTAATGCTAGAGCTCTGATTCAGCACTCTGATTTAGAGCTCGGATTCAGCGCTCGAATTCAGCGCTCAGATTCAATGCTCTAATTCAGCGCTCTAATTCATCACTCTGATTTGGAGCTCTGATTAAGTGCTCAAATTCAGCTCTCTGATTTGGCGCTGTGTGATTCGGAGCTCTGATTCAGCGCTCTGACTCGGAGCTCTGATTCGGCTCTCTCCGATTCGGCGCTCCGATTCAATGCTGTGATTCAGTGCTCAGATCAGGGCTGTGGTTCAGCGCTCTGATTCAGTACGCTAATTCAGCACGCTAATTCAGCACTCTGATTTAGTGCTCTAATTCAGGTCTCTGATTCAGCTCTCCGATTCAGTGCTCTAATTCAGTGCTCTGATTCAGTGCTCAAATTCAGGGCTGTGGTTCAGCACTCTGATTCAGTGCTCAAAATTCTGGGCTGTGGTTCAGCACTCTGATTCAACGCTCTAATTCAGCGCTCTAATTCAGCGCTCTAATTCAGTTCTCTAATTCGGTGCTCTAATTCAGCGGTCTAATTCATCACTCTGATTTTGGAGCTCTGATTCAGTGCTCAAATTCGGTGCTGATTCAGTGCTCTAATTCAGCGCTCTGGTTCAGGGCTCTGGTTCAGGGCTCTGGTTCAGGGCTCTTATTCAGCGCTCTGATTCGGCGCTGTGATTCAGAGCTCTGATTCAGCTCTCCGATTCGGTGCTCTGATTCAGCGCTCCGATTCAACGCTGTGATTCAGGGCTGTGGTTCAGCGATCTGATTCAGTACTCTAATTCAGCACTCTGATTTAGTGCTCTGATTCAGCTCTCTGATTCAGCTCTCCGATTCAGTGCTCCGATTCAGTGCTCTAATTCAGTGCTCAAATTCAGGGCTGTGGTTCAGCACTCTGATTCAGTGCTCTATTTAGGAGCTCTGATTCGGAACTCTGATTCGGAGCTCTGATTCAGCGCGCTGATTCAGCGCTCTGATTCAATGCTCAGATTCAGTGCTCAGATTCAGGGCTCAGATTCAGGGCTCAGATTCAGTGCTCTGATTCAGAGTTCTGACTCGCCACTTTAATTCAGCGTGTGTCTTTAACTCTATTCCCCTGTCTCCACAGTGGACTTCGTACCCGGACGTGTTGGGGATGCAGTTTCGGTGGGATGGGTACTACAAACAGGTGGGCTCTGCTGTGATCGGCTGCAGTCCTGAGTTAGACTTCGCCCTGTACAGTCTCTGTTACATCACACGGCCTGGAAAAATGTGAGTGGCGCTCTACAGGTTCATACAGGTTTATACAGGTTTGTACAGGTTCATACAGGGTTATACAGGTTTAAACATGTTTAAACAGATTTATACAGGTTTGTACAGGTTTACACAGGTTTATACATGTTTATACAGGGTTATACAGGTTTAAACATGTTTATACAGGTTTATACAGGATTATACAGGTTTTGTGATAATGCCTGGTGGTGGCGGGCCAACACGCACGACTCAGGAGGCAGTTTAACAGTGTTTATTCACAAAGTGGCAAGTATATTTACAAGGTGCGGTGCAATAGAGTCTTTTTCTCTGTGGTGAGTATATATACAGTGTAGGGTGGCAGAGTCTCTCTCTCTTGGTCGGGGAACGAGATGACGAGCAGGGAGTGATGAGTAGAACAGGATCCAGTGCACGTAGACAGACAAGTGAAGCACAGTACGATACCAGGTGAGGAGCAGGGTCGGGATGAGGCGAAGGCAGGCTGACAGGCGAAACCGGAGGCAGGAGTCTGGAGACAAAGATATCCAAAATGAGTGTGGTACAAAAACACCAGGGAGCATAAGTAACAGGAGCTAGGTAGTCACGTTTGGTACACGGACGTTCTGGCACCGGGTAGCACTCTCCAGCCCTCTTTATCCCCCACGGCAGGTGATGGTAATTAGCCTGATGAGAGGCAGGTGCGCGTGGGAGTGCTGGAGGCTCCGCCCAGCTCCGGAGTCAGCAGGTGCAGGAGGGGGGAGGAGACACAGGAACAGGCAGGAATGACAGATCATGACAGGTTTATACAGGATTATACAGGTTTACATAGGTTTATACAGGGTTATACAGGTTTAAACATGTTTAAACAGGTTTATACAGGTTTATTCAGGATTATAAAGGTTTATCAGTTTATACAGGTTTAAAAAGACACTAGTTACCTTGTGACTGTAGTGTTATTTGAGATGGACTTGTTTAACAGCACAAATCACCTGTAGTACTTCAGATAAGTCAGTTCATTATGGTCAGACTGTGTTAAAACAAAGCTCAGATTAAAGTCTAAATTGAGTGACAGAGTTTCAGACGGAGCAGCAGCCTCTAGTTAGCATCACACGTCCATGTTGTTTATCACGTCTGTGTTGTGCAGGTGCACTCTCTGAGTTTGGGAGGAAAGGAGCTCCGGATCCAGACTTACACCTGGGACAAAACCACCTACGGAGACGGGAAAAAGTACATCGGCTCTGCATTCCCCGGCCTCTCCCTGAACAGCCAATCACGTGCAACTATACTCAGCCACGCCCCTTGAACAGCCAATCACAAACAAATACGACTATACTGAGCAGAGAGCGAATAAAACTACAAATAAACATGATATAAGCCACACAGATTCTTTTTTTCATTTTGAGAAATTTAAAGGTGCACTATGGAACTTTCTGCCACCTGCATGTCTCCATGGAGATGCTTTTTTTCCCCACAGTACAGCATTAAACTTATCTCTCTTGCCTTGGTTCAGTTCGGGGAGTCTTACAAAAAAGCATTGGGTTGTCTCCATGGAGATGTTGTGCTTTTCCTGTAATGTTCCACAGAATGGCATTATACTTTCTGTCTCCGTAGACCCCTGCTCTCAGAGACAGTGTGTGAAGTACTCGACATTTTCTTTGCAATCAAAAGAAATGTAACTGAATGAATGTAAGATAGATGCGTTTAATGCTATAGTGTGGAAAATTTCAGCCAAAGAAAAAACATCTCCATGGAAATAAGCAGGTGACAGACCCTCCACCAGACAAATCTCTTATAGTCTAGGACTGGTTTAGATCTGGGCTTGTCCCTGTTGAGTCCTGGTTTAGTCCTGGTTCAGTCCTGGTTTAGTCCTTGTTTAGTCCTGGTTTAGACCTGGTTTAGTCCTGGTTCAGTCCTGGTTTAGTCCTGGTTTAGACCTGGTTTAGTCCTGGTTTAGACCTGGTTTAGTCCTGGTTTAGTCCTGGTTTAGACCTGGTTTAGTCCTGGTTTAGACCTGGTTCAGTCCTGGTTCAGTCCTGGTTCAGTCCTGGTTTAGACCTGGTTTAGTCCTGGTTTAGACCTGGTTTAGACCCGCTTTGGTCCTGGTTTAGTCCTGGTTTAGTCCTGATATAGTTCCGATTCAGTCCCTGGTTCAGTCCTGGTTTAGTCCTGGTTTAGTCCTGGTTTAGACCTGGTTTAGTCCTGGTTTAGACCTGGTTTAGTCCTGGTTTAGTCCTAGTTTAGTCCTGGTTTAGACCTGGTTTAGTTCTGGTTTAGTCCTGGTTTAGTCCTAGTTTAGTCCTGGTTTTCAGTCCTGGTTTAGTCCTGGTTTAGTCCTGGTTCAGTCCTGGTTTAGTCCTGGTTCAGTCCTGGTTTAGTCCTAGTTTAGTCTAGTCCTAGTTTAGTCCTGGTTCAGTCCTGGTTTAGTCCTGGTTCAGTCCTGGGTTTAGTCCTGGTTCAGTCCTGGTTTAGAACTGGTTTAGTCCTGGTTTAGTCTGGTTTAGACCTGGTTTAGACCTGGTTTAGTCCTAGTTTAGTCCTGGTTTAGTCCTGGTTCAGTCCTGGTGCATTTCCACTTAAAGACATTTTCAGATCGTCTCAATCTGCTTCGTCTCGTGAGACTCCATTGAAACTTTCACGTTAAATGAACCAATAAAATCAGCACATTTACCCCGACTCTGAGCTCTCGCAGCTTCAGAGTGGATTAAATACAACGCTCCATTGTCTCCTGCGTCTACCCCCAAAAACGAACCAAAACTAGAACGCTTTTTTGGTGGATAATCGGCGAAAACAAAACGCCGTAAACATCTTTTTCTGCTTGACCTGGTCTGAACAGAAACCACCAGCCAAATCTGGTTTTATCCCGGGCGTTTGGAACAGAGGGGGGGGCAGAGGGGGGTGCAGAGGGGGGTCCAGAGGGGGGTCCAGAGGGGGGTCCAGAGGGGGGGCGCTCATCTATCGTGACTAACAGGATAAGCCCTGGTCTGCCGACAGGACAGGCGCAGCTTTAAGACGCCTGTCACTGATCCTTTTGTGCGTGTGGTGTATTCAAGCAGTGCAGCACGGGAGAGGACAGGAGGAGGCAGGAGGAGGCAGGAGGAGGCAGGAAGAGGCAGGAGGAGGCAGGAGGCAAGAGGAGATAGGAGGAGACAGAAGGAGGCAAGAGGAGGCAGGAGAAGATAGGAGGAGGCAAGAGGAGACAGGAGAGGATAGGAGGAGGCAGGAGGAGGCGGGAGGAGGAGACAGGAGGAGACAGGAGGAGGCAGGAGGAGGCAGGGGTATCAGTTGATCTGTGATATAAGGACAGACTTAAGAGTAAAGTTTAGTCATTACAACATTGACTGGGACAGAGTAGGATTCAGAGACAGTCTGTGTAAAGTCCAGTCTGACCAGGCTCCTGTGTAAAGTCCCGTAAATGGTAAACGGTCACATTTTTATACAGCGCTTTTCTACCTTTCAAGTCTCAAAGCGCTTTACAACAAGGAACCACTCACCCACACACACATTCACACACCAGTGTACACAGACACTGGGGGCGAGGTGGGTTAAGTGTCTTTCCCAAGGACACAACGACAGTATTCATCTGTGAGGGCTGGAATTGCACCACCAACCTTCAAGTCAGTGGATCTAACAACTCAACCACAGATGTTTATGTAGAGAGCGGGATAGTCCGGTTTGACCAGGCTCCTGTGTAAAAGCTGTGAGTAAAGTGAGTCTGGTGATTGTTAGGATCAGTGTGACCTGTGCGTCCGTCACAAATATAATAAAGCTTTTGTACAGATCTTTAGAGAAAGTACAAAACGTCCTCTTATTACAAACGCACACATATTTGTGTGGTGAAAATGAGCAGAGTAAATCTCCTGCTTCAGCGCTGCTCCTTTTAAAACTCAAACTGAATCCAATTAAAGCTCAAATAAAAGAAAAAAAACATCAATTGTGTCTTTTGTGGCTCACACAACTTCATAATCAAATTATAACTGCCCCCCAGCGCCCCCACGAGCCCCCCGCGCCCCCCCCTCCACCAGGCCCTGCCCCCCCCCCCCCCCTCCAGTGCCCCACACAGCCTCTGAGCTCCACCTGACTTTTGTTTTCTAATTATATTAGCCTCTCCCTTTAGCGCGCTACGCTAATGGCAGCGCTAGCCCAGCTGCACATGCAGAAACAAAGCTGCTTATGGAGCAAACAATGGCCCCATGAAGAGAGGCCTGAAGCGGTCAGCGCTCACCGGGGGGCGCCGCAGCGCTGCCACCGGGGTGAGGGGGCAGGAGAAGAACACACACACGAGATATATAAACACAGGAGATATAAACACACGAGATATATAAACACGAGATATATAAACACACACGAGATATAAACACACGAGATATAAACACACGAGATATATAAACACACGAGATATAAAAACACAGATATAAAAACACGAGATATAAACACACGAGATATATAACACGAGATATATAAACACGAGATATATACACACGAGATATATAACACACGAGATATATACGAGATATAAACACACGAGATATATAAACCGAGATATATAAACACGAGATATAAAAACACGAGATATAAACACACGAGATATATAAAACACACGAGATATAAAACACGAGATATAAAAACACGAGATATAAACACACGAGATATAAACACACGAGATATAAAACACGAGATATATAAACACGAGATATAAACACACGAGATATACAAGACACACGAGATATATAAACACGAGATATATAAACACACGAGATATAAAAACACGAGATATAAACACACGAGATATAAAACGCACGAGATATAATAAAACACGAGATATAAACACACGAGATAAAACACGAGATATAAAACACACGAGATATATAAACGAGCACGAGATATAAACACACGAGATATAAACACACGAGATATAAACACACGAGATATAAACACACGAGATATATAAACACACGAGATATAAACACAAGATATATAAAACACGAGATATAAACACACGAGATATAAACACACGAGATATAAACACACGACACACGAGATATAAACACACGAGATATATAAACACACGAGATATAAACACACGAGATATAAACACACGAGAGATATAAACACACACGAGATATAAACACACGAGATATATAAACACACGAGATATAAACACACGAGATATAAACACACACGAGATATAAACATGAGATATATAAACACACGAGATATAACACACGAGATATATAAACACAATATATATAAACACACGATATATAAACACGAGATATATAAACACGAGATATAAACACACGAGATATAAACACACGAGATATAAACACACGAGATATAAAAACACGAGATATATAAACACACGAGATATAAAACACACGAGATATAAAACACACGAGATATAAAACACACGAGATATATACGAGATATAAACACACGAGATATAACACACGAGATATATAAACACACGAGATATAAACACACGAGATATATAAAAACACACGAGATATAAACACACGAGATATATAAACACACGAGATATAAAACACGAGATATATAAACACACGAGATATAAACACACGAGATATAAACACACGAGATATATAAACACACGAGATATATAAACACACGAGATATATAAACACGAGATATAAACACACGAGATATATAAACACGAGATATATAAACACACGAGATATAAAAACACGAGATATAAACACACGAGATATAAACACACGAGATATATAAACACACGAGATATATAAACGCACGAGATATAAACACACGACGAGATATAAACACACGAGATATAAACACACGAGATATATAACACACGACGATATATAACACACGAGATATAAACACACGAGATATATAAACACACGAGATATAAACACACGAGATATAAACACACGAGATATATAAACACGAGATATAAACACACGAGATATAAACACACGAGATATATAAACACACGAGATATATAAACACACGAGATATAAACACGAGATATATAAACACACGAGATATAAACACACGAGATATAAACACACGAGATATATAAACACACGAGATATAAACACACGAGATATAAAACACACGAGAGATATAAACACACGAGATATAAACACACGAGATATATAAACACACGAGATATATAAACACACGAGATATATACACACGAGATATAAACACACGACATATATAAACACACGAGATATATAAACACGAGATATATAAACACACGAGATATATAAACACACGAGATATAAACACACGAGATATAAACACACGAGATATAAACACACGAGATATAAACACACGAGATATAAACACACGAGATATATAAACACACGAGATAGATATAAACACACGAGATATAAACACACGAGATATATAAACACGAGATATAAACACACGAGATATATAAACACGAGATATATAAACACACGAGATATAAACACACGAGATATATAAACACACGAGATATATAAACACACGAGATATAAACACACGAGATATAAACACACGAGATATAAACACACGAGATATATAAACACACGAGATATAAACACACGAGATATATAAACACACGAGATATAAACACACGAGATATAAACACGAGATATAAACACACGAGATATAAACACACGAGATATATAAAACACACGAGATATAAACACACGAGATATAAACACACGAGATATATAAACACGAGATATAAACACACGAGATATAAACACACGAGATATATAAACACGAGATATATAAACACGAGATATATAAACACACGAGATATAAACACACGAGATATAAAACACACGAGATATAAACACACAGATATAAAAACACACGAGATATACGAGATACACGAGATATATAAACACGAGATATATAAACACACGAGATATATAAACACACGAGATATAAACACACGAGATATATAAACACACGAGATATATAAACACACGAGAGATATAAACACACGAGATATATATAACACACACGAGATATATAAAACACACGAGATATAAACACACGAGATAAACACACGAGATATAAACACACGAGATATATAAACACACGAGATATAAACACACGAGATATAAACACACGAGATATAAACACACGAGATATAAACACACGAGATATAAACACACGAGATATAAACACACGAGATATAAACACACGAGATATAAAACACACGAGATATAAACACACGAGATATAAAACACGAGATATAAACACACACGAGATATAAACACACGAGATATATAAAACACGAGATATATAAACACACGAGATATATAAACACACGAGATATAAACACACGAGATATATAAAAACACGAGATATAAACACACGAGATATAAACACGAGATATATAAACACGAGATATATAAAACACGAGATATATAAAAACACACGAGATATAAACACACGAGATATAACACACGAGATATATAAACACGAGATATAAACACACGAGATATAAACACACACGATATAAACACACGAGATATAAAACACACGAGATATATAAACACGAGATATAAACACACGAGATGTATAAACAGATGTATAAACACAACTCCAGGTCTGTGTTTTTGAGGGGGTAACAGCGTTCTAACACATTCTTCTCGTTGTCGTGGTGTTGGAGGGATGAGGGCTCCTGATTGGCTCGTCGGGTCCTGCTCTTTGTCGTGACCTGCAGGGCGGCCGTGGCTTTAGTCGATTCTGAAGCTGACGTAGGACCATGAAACTGAGAGGAACAGTGATTCTAGCCTCAGACCAGATGTGAGGGTCAAACACAGGCTTATATCTGTGTCAGGGCACAATAGCACACTTAACCAGGAGGCCTCAGGTTCTATACCGTTTATGCTCAGCCATTATTGAGCTGACATATTGGACTTATCACACGGGCTGAGTCGAGAGACGAGATGGTGTGGGGTCAAAACACTGGAACTACAAAACAGGACGTATAGATTTAGACTGGTTACCTGCTAAGAAGAAACAAGTTTAATGTTCCTCTTTCAAGATCAACACAAATCTGGTTTAGACCTGATTTAATCCTGGTTTAGTCCTGGTTTAGACCTGGTTTAGTCCTGCTTTAGTCCTGGTTAAGTCCTGGTTCAATCCTGGTTTAGACCTGCTTTAGTCCTGGTTTAGTCCTGCTTTAGTCCTGGTTAAGTCCTGCTTTAGTCCTGGTTAAGTCCTGGTTCAATCCTAGTTTAGACCTGGTTTAGTCCTGGTTTAGTCCTGGTTTAGTCCGGGTTTAGTACCGGTTCAGTCCTGGTTTAGACCGGGTTTAGTCCTGGTTTAGTCCTGGTTTAGTCCTGGTTTAGTCCTGGTTTAGTCCTGGTTTAGTCCGGCTTTAGTCCTGCTTTAGTCCTGGTTTAGTCCTGCTTTAGTCCTGGCTTTAGTCCTGGTTTAGTCCTGCTTTAGTCCTGTTTAGTCCTGGTTTAGTCCTGCTTTAGTCCTGGTTTAGTCTGTTTAGTCCTGCTTTAGTCCTGGTTTAGTCCTGGTTTAGTCCTGCTTTAGTCCTGGTTTAGTCCTGGTTTAGTCCTGCTTTAGTCCTGGTTTAGTCCTGCTTTAGTCCTGGTTTAGTCCTGCTTTAGTCCTGGTTTAGTCCTGGTTTAGTCCTGCTTTAGTCCTGGTTTAGTCCTGGTTTAGTCCTGGTTTAGTCCTGCTTTAGTCCTGGTTTAGTCCTGCTTTAGTCCTGGTTTAGTCCTGGTTTAGTCCTGGTTTTTAGTCCTGGTTTAGTCCTGCTTTTTAGTCCTGGTTTAGTCCTGGTTTAGTCCTGCTTTAGTCCTGGTTTAGTCCTGCTTTAGTCCTGGTTTAGTCCTGCTTTAGTCCTGGTTTAGTCCTGCTTTAGTCCTGCTTTAGTCCTGGTTTAGTCCTGGTTTAGTTCTGGTTCATTTTTATGCTTGATTAGTCCTTTATTCTTCTGCATTTGAGGTTTGCTTATATAAAGAAGTGAATTAAGTGAGTCTGACGTCGCAATTTTTTATTTTTTAATGAACATTGTTGTTGCTTTTTGGAACTTTAAGAGATTAACTCACCAACTCTTAAACCTGTTTTGGTCCAATCCAAAAGTAAACACAAAAAAATCTCTTGTGGCAAATTTTATCCCTTGAGACCTTGTTCCTGGTGTGTCCTCTCACTGTGTCCTTTAAAATCTGCTCATAGAAGGAGCTCTGGTGTAGACTCCTTTAAAGTGCAGTAGACAGAGTTCTTGGTTCTTTTTACTGACACAGTTTTGAGTCTCGTCTCGTGAGGACAGGACTCTAACAGATGGAGGTTCCTTCAGTCTTACCGCAGCTCGGGGACTGGACCAGGTCTGTGTCCAGACTCTGTGTGTCTGTGAGTGTGACATTTGAGGACAGCATGATTCAGAGGAGAATAGACTCAAAATGAACCATCTGATCCAGACCAGAGACGCTAAAGCCATCTGTACAAGCACAGACTGAGAAGTGACTGAGTGAGTGTGACGTCACCCACAGCGTTCAGCACCAAATAAAGATATCAATTATAGAGTCCATTTGTATAAACAGTCTGTGGTATACTTATTGAAATATCTTATGTGAAAGATGCACTGTGGAAACTTTTCTGGTAGAAACTCTGTCCTGTGCTGCTCTGCTTTGCTTTGCCTGGAGGTTTCCCACAGTGTGACATTAAACATTGTGTATCTTGCATTTATTCACGTAAAGATATTCTCATAAATATGTTGAGAGAACATGTATTTTTACTGTGAGCGGCCTCGCCTCTCCACAGATCTGTAACTAGGCCTGTGGGTGTCCCTTGTCTCCATGGAGATAGATATATTTAATACCAAGTGATATTATCGTATGATCAAGTAACAGAAACTGATTTTAGTCGTCAACTTTGTGTCAACTATTTTAAAAGTGCCATTTGGAGAAGATTCTTTTCAGCCACTGTATGTAAGACATTCTCAAGATACATAACTATATTTAGTGTATTTTTTATCTACTGGCAGTAACTTTTTCACTTCAAATAAGAAAATAAAACTGAAACCAGTCCGTCTTCTATATTACAGGAAGTCTAACAAAACCACTGAAAACAGGAGGTCAGTGGAGACTCACTTCGGAGCCAGAGCCCCGAGCAGTTTGTCCCAGAGCAGGAGGCAGGTGTGTGGGACAGACAGACAGACGCTCAGGGAGGAGCAGAGGGAGGAGCAGAGGGAGAGGAGAGAGGAGGAGGAGAGAGGAGGAGGAGAGGGACGCTCCAGACCAGAAGAAGTGTGGAGGTGTGGAGCTGTGGTCAGATCAGTCAAACAAGACACATCACCAGAGACTTTTCACACCATCAAGACCTTTTTCTGCAGCAAAATCCGTTTTTTCACATTCAGATTTTCAAAAGCAGTTATTACTTTTTTTCACACAACTCTACCCAGAATGCATTTGGGTACTATTCTGGCTTTTGAGCTCTGAAGAAGAAGGCTAAATGTTTAAAAATTCATCTGCTTGGCCGGACACAGACTTCACGTGCACAGGTCCAGGTCCACTTAGCCGTTTCAGTGATCCGCCTTCTGCTCGTCTCCATGGTGATACATTTAATGCCACATTGTGGAACATGCCACGCACAGCAACATGTGGCGAACACAAGCAGGTGATGGACCATGCATCAGAAAAGTTCCATAGTGCACTTTTAAATGTAAACGAGCAGGAGACTTGATATTATCATCAAAACCAAAATGATTTTTTTAAAACGTTTCACTCGCTGTCGTCTGAAAAAGTATTATTTTTGCGTCATTGGAACAAGAGAAAAACACAAAACAAACAGTTGCACGTAATTATTATGAAGGAAGTTAAGGAAGTTAAAAGGGACAATAAGCAATAATACCAGTTATCGTGATCAAAAGGGTCGGCAACTTTTTATATAATCATGATAATCACCAACAAAGATAATCGTCATAATCACCAGAATATGCAGAAAAAAACACTTCTCCTGATCATCTCCTCTGGATCATCTCCTCTGGATCATCTCCTCCTGATCATCTCCTCTGGATCATCTCCTCTGGATCATCTCCTCTGGATCATCTCCTCCTGATCATCTCCTCCTGATCATCTCCTCTGGATCATCTCCTCTGGATCATCTCCTCCTGATGATCTCCTCTGGATCATCTCCTCTGGATCATCTCCTCTGGATCATCTCCTCTGGATCATCTCCTCCTGATGATCTCCTCTGGATCATCTCCTCTGGATCATCTCCTCCTGATGATCTCCTCTGGATCATCTCCTCTGGATCATCTCCTCCTGATCATCTCCTCTGGATCATCTCCTCCTGATCATCTCCTCTGGATCATCTCCTCTGGATCATCTCCTCTGGATCATCTCCTCTGGATCACTACTGCACTTATAACAAAGTACAAACAACAACAGAGGTTTAAATATTCAGAATTCAAAGTGTCAACAACAATAATGGTCATGATATAATTGTTCATCTCAGTTATTTTAGTCATGCTAATCACAACACCAAATGTCAGTATCGTCCCAGTCCCAGGATGGAGGTTATAGAGGCACAGACCTACGAGCTCACACGGGTCAGATCTCTTTTCTTCTTGTTCTTAAAGTAAGTTACTTTATTTTAGCTCCACCACATTAACTGTTGGTTTCTGTTCTGTTACAGTGAAAAGAGTAGAGTTAAAGTCAGTGTCCGGAAACATTCAAGTGTCTGGTGCAGAGTCCAGTAGAGTCCAGTAGAGTCTAGTAGAGTCCAGTAGAGTCCAGTAGAGTCCAGTACAGTTTAGAAGAGTCCAGTAGAGTCTAGCAGAGTCCAGTAAAGTCTAGTAGAGTCCAGTAGAGTCCAGTAGAGTCCAATAGGGTCCAGTAGAGTCCAATAGAGTCCAGTAGAGTCCAGTGGAGTCCAGTAGAGTCCAGTAGAGAGTCCAGTAGAGTCCAGTAGAGTCTAGTAGAGTCCAGTAGAGTCTAGTAGAGTCTAGCAGAGTCCAGTAGAGTCTAGTGGAGTCCAGTAGAGTCTAGTAGAGTCCAGTAGAGTCTAGTGGAGTCCAGTAGAGTCTAGCAGAGTCCAGTAGAGTCTAGTGGAGTCCAGTAGAGTCTAGTAGAGTCCAGTAGAGTCTAGTGGAGTCCAGTAGAGTCCAGTAGAGTCCAGTAGAGTCCAGTAGAGTCCAGTAGGGTCTAGTAGAGTCCAGTAGAGTCCAGTAGAGTCCAGTGGAGTCTAGTGGAGTCCAGTAGAGTCTAGTAGAGTCTAGTAGAGTCTAGCAGAGTCCAGTAAAGTCTAGTAGAGTCCAGTAGAGTCTAGTAGAGTCCAGTAGAGTCCAGTAGAGTCCAGTAGAGTCCAGTAGAGTCCAGTAGAGTCTAGCAGAGTCCAGTAGAGTCTAGCAGAGTCCAGTAGAGTCTAGTGGAGTCCAGTAGAGTCTAGTAGAGTCCAGTAGAGTCTAGTGGAGTCCAGTAGAGTCTAGCAGAGTCCAGTAGAGTCTAGTGGAGTCCAGTAGAGTCTAGTAGAGTCCAGTAGAGTCTAGTGGAGTCCAGTAGAGTCCAGTAGAGTCCAGTAGAGTCCAGTAGAGTCCAGTAGAGTCCAGTAGAGTCAGTAGGTCTAGTAGAGTCCAGTAGAGTCCAGTAGAGTCCAGTGGAGTCTAGTGGAGTCCAGTAGAGTCTAGTAGAGTCTAGTAGAGTCTAGCAGAGTCCAGTAAAGTCTAGTAGAGTCCAGTAGAGTCTAGTAGAGTCCAGTAGAGTCCAGTAGAGTCTAGCAGAGTCCAGTAGAGTCTAGTAGAGTCCAGTAGAGTCTAGTAGAGTCCAGTAGAGTCTAGTGGAGTCCCAGTAGAGTCTAGCAGAGTCCAGTAGAGTCCAGTAGAGTCCAGTAGAGTCTAGCAGAGTCCAGTAGAGTCTAGCAGAGTCCAGTAGAGTCTAGTAGAGTCTAGCAGAGTCCAGTAAAGTCTAGTAGAGTCCAGTAGAGTCTAGTAGAGTCCAGTAGAGTCCAGTAGAGTCCAATAGGGTCCAGTAGAGTCCAGTAGAGTCCAGTAGAGTCTAGTAGAGTCCAGTAGAGTCCAGTAGAGTCTAGCAGAGTCCAGTAGAGTCTAGCAGAGTCCAGTAGAGTCCAGAAGAGTCCACTAGAGTCTAGTAGAGTCCAGTAGAGTCTAGCAGAGTCCAGTAGAGTCCAGTAGAGTCCAGTAGAGTCCAGTAGAGTCCAGTAAAGTCTAGCAGAGTCCAGTAGAGTCCAGTAGAGTCTAGTAGAGTCCAGTAGAGTCCAGTAGAGTCCAGTAGAGTCCAGTAGAGTCCAGTAAAGTCTAGTAAAGTCTAGTAGAGTCCAGTAGAGTCCTAGTAGAGTCTAGTAGAGTCTAGTCCAGAGTCTAGTAGAGTCCCAGTAGTAGAGTCCAGTAGAGTCTAGTAGAGTCTAGTAGAGTCCAGTAGAGTCCAGTAGAGTCTAGTAGAGTCCAGTAGAGTCCAGTAGAGTCCAGTAGAGTCTAGCAGAGTCCAGTAGAGTCTAGTAGAGTCCAGTAGAGTCCAGTAGAGTCCAGTAGAGTCTAGTAGAGTCCAGTAGAGTCTAGCAGAGTCCAGTAGAGTCCTAGTAGAGTCCAGTAGAGTCCAGTAGAGTCTAGTAGAGTCTAGCAGAGTCCAGTAGAGTCCAGTAGAGTCCAGTAGAGTCCAGTAGAGTCCTAGTAGAGTCTAGTAGAGTCCAGTAGAGTCCAGTAGAGTCCAGTAGAGTCCAGTAGAGTCCAGTAGAGTCCAGTAGAGTCCAGTAGAGTCTAGTAGAGTCCAGTAGAGAGTAGAGTCTAGCAGAGTCCAGTAGAGTCCAGTAGAGTCTAGTAGAGTCCAGTAGAGTCCAGTAGAGTCCAGTAGAGTCTAGTAGAGAGTAGAGTCTAGTAGAGTCTAGTAGAGTCCAGTAGAGTCCAGTAGAGTCCAGTAGAGTCCAGTAGAGTCCAGTAGAGTCCAGTAGAGTCCAGTAGAGTCCAGTAGAGTCTAGTAGAGTCCAGTAGAGTCCAGTAGAGTCCAGTAGAGTCCAGTAGAGTCCAGTAGAGTCCAGTAGAGTCCAGTAGAGTCTAGTAGAGTCCAGTAGAGTCTAGTAGAGTCCAGTAGAGTCTAGTAGAGTCCGTAGAGTAGAGTCTAGTAGAGTCCAGTAGAGTCTAGTAGAGTCTAGTAGAGTCCAGTAGAGTCCAGTAGAGTCCAGTAGAGTCTAGTAGAGTCTAGCAGAGTCCAGTAGAGTCTAGTAGAGTCTAGTAGAGTCCAGTAGAGTCCAGTAGAGTCCAGTAGAGAGTCCAGTAGAGTCTAGTAGAGTCTAGTAGAGTCTAGTAGAGTCTAGTAGAGTAATCGAGTCTGACACACTTTTACAGGGAGAGATTGTACAGGTTGTGTGTTTGTTTTTTTTACTTCCAGCAGAGTTGGGGTTAAACATTCTATAGATAAGAAATTTAAAGCAAAGTGGAACAAAGTGAGAGTTTTATAATCTCCCAGACTGTGGGTCACAGACGACCAGAATGACCAGAACACAGCTGATATTTGACCACTGCTGCATGATGGGAAACAGTCTTTTGCGCCTTTGTAAGAAAATAAGCCGTGTATTATATTTGTATATTGTCCACAGTTTACTTTTTTCAGCTCCACCATATGTATTTGTTTATTCCACCATATGTGCTCCAGATGATAAAAAGTTAACCACCAAATGTTTACTCTTATTGCTCCAGATGATAAAAAGTCCAAACCCAAACTCACCAAATCTAACCACCCCCGTGTGCGCGTGGTGTGTGTGGGGCAGGGCGCGTGGACGGGTGTCTGTGGGGCCCAAACACCTGCTCGTGCCCAGCTCTGGCCTGTCACTTTGGGTTAGGCTCAGAGCGCGTCCCCCATGACCCCTCCCCCCTATGCACCCCCCACGAGCCACGGGCCGGCCACGCGCGCTCCCTGCACTGTCCCGCGCGAGCCTCCTGTGTGTCACTGTGGAGGGGGAGGAGCTTAAAGCGTGAGGGGGTTAAAAGCCCAGAGACCAACAGAGACAAGCCACTGACGCAAAGAGGGACAGAGGGACATCCAGACCGGCCCCGCGCTGCATGGACGGAGAGGAAGAGTCCTGTGTCCACTGAGTCCACTCTGAAGACTCCTGTGTCCACTGTGTCCACTGAGTCCACTCTGAAGACTCCTGTGTCCACTGAGTCCACTCTGAAGACTCCTGACCCTGAGGACTTCAACTCAAACCCGCGGATTCTAAAAGGTGTGCATCATTTTTACGCAGGTTTTCATTTTGATATCAACTTTTTTCCATTCTCAGACACACTAGTCTAACAATAAGATGAATCTGAGAGAGAAAAACGTTCTAACGGTAGATTTTACACATTTAAACCCGCTGATCTGCGCATTTTACACAAAACTGACCCGTAGGGAGACACCTGCTCGTGCGCCATTTGATCCAAACTGTGGCACTGACTTTTGCGCACAGGCCGTGGTGGAACGAAACGAAGTACAAGTAGTAAAGTACAAGTAGTAAGTACAATTTGAGGTATCTGTGCTTTACTTAAATGGATCTGTTTTACTTTTACTTGAGTACATTTGAGAGCAGTATCTGAACTTTCTACTCCACTACATTTTTTTAACAAGATTGGAAAGTAAAAGTATTTTTTATTATTTTCTGAGACCTGCTGAAGGTCCAGGTTATTTTGAACTGACAAAAATATACAAAGAAAAAACAGGTAGAAACAGACATGAATCAGTTGTTTCTGTTGAAAAAAAAATCCACCACATTTGAAGCTTTATAAGACTAAAACCTGCACAAAATACTGACTTTTTACTCTTCAAGTTTATTTCTTTTTAATACTTTTACTGAAATTGTTTTTTTTTTTCCATGTGATACTTTTACTTTACCTGGAATATATTTTTGCTCCAGTATCTGTACTTTTAAGTTACAAACCTGAGTACTTCTTCCTCCCCCGACTCGCCTGAACACAACAGTTGAAGAGTTGTTCCATTTTACAACTTTATCTTTGTTTTTGCTTCATAAAAAACACAAAAACACGTGTGTGAATCTAACTTTTATCCTAAACACAGCCTGCACTTCACGCATAAAGGTGATTTCAGCTTCTCGTTACATGGCGCCATTTTGAGGACTGTAGACCACTCGAAAGACATAATATTTTGAATTGTTAAGCGCCACGACAGCAGCTTTAAGCCCCACAGACAGCTGCGTTTACGCGTTTCTTGTGCGTAATGGCGCCAACACCAAAGAACGGTTTTTTTTTTTTTTCATTCTTTAGGGTTTTTTTTTTTCTTTTCTTGTTTTTTTTTTTTTTCATTTAATCCACGCAGGATCTGCCGCCGCGCGCTGATCTGGGGAGGCGATCTTTGGTTTAATCCCGAAGCCGCCGGTTCATCCACAAATCCCGCGTTGTCCCAGATAGAGCGGGACAGCGCGCGCTCACACTGGGACGGGATTAGCGTGAAGGCGACACGGAATAAAACAACACGAAACACACATTAGAACTGTCTCCACACTCGTCTGAGCTTAGTTTTGTTTCCAGACTTTGGTTTTGGTTTCAGTTTTGCGAGCGCGAGGCCGGACTCGCACCTGTCGCTGTCCGGTGCTGAAAGGCGCTTGTTTGGATAATTGGATTAGTTCAATGACCCACTGAACGAGTTTGGGCTCTTTCCAACACAGTTATCAATCACTGACAGTTAGAGTCACAAACAAAGACCTGATCCTAAAAACATCAACTTTTTTTATGTCATGTTAAGTGACGTTTTGTTTAATATAGAACATTGTTGGATGAGAACCATATGGAAGCAGTAGTTCTAGATGAATTTGGCTTTTACACTTTTACACTTGTAACATGCAGAAGTGTGGACCTGGTCTAGGGTTAATGTCTCTGTAAGGACCAAAAACTATCACAAAGTGTCTTCTCTGCCAGTACTAGGGTTGTCAGAAGTATCAAGAATCAGATACTAATCGATGCTAAAAACGAGTATCGAAACTAGATCGTTCGAAAAAGTATCAATGCTGAAAAACTTTGAGCAATTTTAGAATAATTTGGAGCGTTATTGGAACTAGTATAAGACGATATGAAAACATAAACCAAGCACTATTGTTTATATTGTTATCAGCGTGGAATCGGTATTGAGTATCGAGTATCGCGTGTCGAGTATCGAGTCTAATCAAAATCACGTTTGCGAATTTAGTGTCAGGAGTAGTATTGACCATATCATAACATATAACAATATAAACAATAGTGCTTTGTTTAACTGTGGAATCGGTATCGAGTATTGAATGTCAAGTATCGAGCCTATTCTTTAGTATCGAAATCACGTTAGAAATCTTAGTATAATGACTCGTTTAGACTATATCGGAACATAAACAAAGTACTATTATATTTGTATTGATACTACTGTGGAATTTAAATCGGTATCGAATATCGAGTATCGAATATCACGTATTGAATATCGAGCCTATTCTTTAGTATAAAATCATGTTTCAAACTTTAGTATCATTACTAGTACAAGGCGATACCGTAACATAAACAAAGCACTATTGTTTATATTGTTATCAGCGTGGAATCGGTATCGAGTATCGAGTATTGCGTATTGAGTATTGAGTATTGAGCCTATTCTTCAGTATCAAAATCGCAAATTGAAACTCTAGTGTCCTGACAGTTTAGTATCATCACACACGTCCGTCCGTATAAACCCAGTTCCACATCGTGTGTTGTGTTTTCAGACGATGATCACGGCGTTCACTCGCTCCGGGGTCGGAGGAGGAGGAGGTGACCAGCCCCGCCCAGTGGATGGACCGAGCCGACGCAACCAGCTCCCCTGAAAACCACCCAAACTCCGCCCAAAACTACACCGAACCCGGCCTGTCCGCGCACGAAGCCTGCAGCGACGAGGACGACGCTGAAGATGAAGGCAACGACGAAGGCTGCAAACGGCGCGGACCCAAGAAAAAAACGCGTCACCAAAGCGAGACAGGAGCGATTCCGCGCTCGCCGGATCAAAGCCAACGCCAGGGAGCGATCGCGGATGCACGGTCTGAACGACGCGCTGGAAAAACTTGCGTAGCATCATGCCGTGTCACTCCAAAACGCAAAAACTCTCCAAGATCGAGACGCTACGATTGCGCGCGTAATTACATCTGCGCCCTGTCGGAGGCGCGCTAGAGGGTGGCGTTTCCATGCAGAGTCGTGCTTTCATGGACACGCTTTGCAAAGGGCTGTCGCAACCTACGTCCAACTTGGTATCGGGATGTCTTCAGCTCGGACCGAAACCGGACGAGAGGCAGATCGCGTCAATGGGTTACACGTCCAACGGGTTACCAAGTCCGCCGTACGGGACGTTTGACTCCGCCCACCTGCTTCATCTGAGGTCAATTAAAGCGAACCTGTACGACGGGCATTCGACAGGTGTTGGCACGCCCCCCTTACGATGCCCCGCCCACTCCTCCTCTTAGCATTAGCAGTAACATGGTCCCGAAGCAAGACACCTCTCCGACGTACATGAACCCGCATCACTACTCGCCGTCCGAGCAGAACCCGGGCTTGTACCAGACTTCGTACAACGGGCAAATGGAGGGGCAGTACGAGGCGTATCACGTGGCGCCCCGACAGGTGAGCGCCATCTACAGGGACTGAGAGGTTATTGTACAGAGAACACAAACTGACACTTTTAATGCAAGAGGACAGGACTGAAGTTTATTGAAGCTGGCGAAAAGAACGGCTCTGAGATGGATTTGGTCAAGAGTTTGAAATCAAGATGGAGGACGGGCGAGCAGCGGCTGACGTAACGCTAAACGAGAAAGAGCGTCTGAAACTCAAGAAAAAACACAAAATGGATTTACCTGTGATTAATCTGAGTGTTCATGATGCTGTTTAAGAGTTTGATTTTACATGAAAAGGTGAAAAAACTGGTGGCTAATGCTAATGCTAATGCTAGCTCTAGTAATGTTTTTTTTTTTTTTGAGAGGGACTTGTTTAACAGCACAAATCAGCTCATCTGTTGTAGTTCAACTTTGCAGCTGATGCCATCAACATTCTCTGTGGGTGTGATGCTAACTGTCGGCACTACTCTGTCTGAAGGTGTTACTCAAGTTAGACTTTAATCTGAGTTTTGTTTTAACACAATCTGACCATTAAGAGTGGACTCAGCTGAACGACAACAGATGAGTTGATTTGTGCGGTTAAACACGTCCGTCTCAAGTAACATTACAGTCACAAGCTAGCTAGCATTAGCATTAGCATTAGCATTAATAGTTTTTCAGTGAGTCACCTTTTTGTGTAAACCATGAACGCTCAGATTGATCACATGCTCCTGAAAATGTTGTATTATTTCGTGAGTTTTCAGGAGTGCATTGTGTCACCATGGTAACTGCTGAACTTTTATCCATAGACATACACGCAGAACACCCCCAGCGTGACATCACTGCAAAGTATCAGCCTTTATCGCCCCTGTCCTCCATCTGAAATCATGACATCAACTTCTACAAGGCTGAGAGCGCCACCTATAGAGCAACGTTCCGTGTTTCTTGTCGACACCGAACATTTATAAGTTTAAACCAAATCATGAAGAAGGAAGAAACTTGGAAAAAAAAAGAAATATGGTTTTATCAGATTTTTCAGCTGCTTTGGTTCAGTTTTTTTTTTATATTTAGACAACTATTTAAGGCACTGTACCTGATTTTTACCCTTTTAAAAACACGAAAAACTGAAAAATTAGTTCATTTTAAACAATTTGCAGTGTGGACCAAACCATAGATTTATATATAAACGGGCAGAGCTAACATGCTAGCTGCCAGATAGCAATGTCTTCATACAATCACTAACATTGTAATTATTCACAGAGATGAGTTTATAAGCTCTTTTCACAACTCCCAACAAATAGAGCAGTGTTTGCCGTCACGGTATTGCTAACAATAACTAGCATGCTAAATGCTAACTTCCTGATTCTTGTATTAATTTGATGCAGACAGTGCACAGTTGACTTATTTTGACCTCATGAGCTGTTTATACAATATATCTGTTCACATTTTGCTCAAAAACATGGGGAAAAAATCAGGTACGAGGCCTGTAACACAACATCTTTAACAGTTTGATATTTTTATTAATTTAAAACAAAGTTATTTTAAAAAACGTGACCATTTTAAGACTTGTCGGCAGCACTTGTAGCGTCTTATGTTTGAACTGTGATTTACCTGTTTAACTTATTCTCTATTTAAATCAGAAAGTATTTTTGTTCACACAGGCAGCTTTTGTCTTCCGTACATTTGTGTTTAGTTTGTGAGTTTGTTCGTTGTTCTGTTTTATTCATTTATATTTTGCACTTAACGTCAGAAGTAGGAACCGTAGCGACATGTAGCTCAAACGTCAATCTCAGGTATTAGAATTTGAATTTTATTGAATATTTAAGGTATTTTTTTGTTTGTAAACTGATAAAGTCTGATCCCTGACCCTGGTGTTGCTTGTGTTGTTTTTTTTGGCCTCGTTAATCCTCCACAGACAAATTAAACTCAACAGAGAAGAAGATAAAGACGATTTAATCCGAGTCCTGACATGAACTTTAATGAACGATTGGTTCAAAATCCACACAAAACAGACCAGGACTAACCAGGACTAAACCAGGTCTAAACCAGGTCTAAACCAGGACTAAACCAGGACTAAACCAGGACTAAACCAGGACTAAACCAGGTCTAAACCAGGACTAAACCAGGACTAAACCAGGACTAAACCAGGTCTAAACCAGGTCTAAACCAGGACTAAACAGGTCTAAACCAGGACTGAACCAGACTGAACCAGGACTAAACCAGGTCTAAACCAGGTCTAAACCAGGACTGAACCAGGACTTAACAGGTCTAAACCAGGACTAAACCAGGACTGAACCAGTTCTAAACCAGGACTAAACCAGGGACTGAACCAGGTCTAAACCAGGACTAAACCAGGTCTAAACCAGGTCTAAACCAGGACTGAACCAGGACTAAACCAGGTCTAAACCAGGACTAAACCAGGTCTAAACCAGACTAAACCAGGACTAAACCAGGTCTAAACCAGGACTAAACCAGGACTGAACCAGGACTAAACCAGGACTAAACCAGGTCTAAACCAGGAATAAACCAGGACTAAACCAGGACTAAACCAGACTAAACCAGGTCTAAACCAGGGACTAAACCAGGACTAAACCAGGACTAAACCAGGTCTAAACCAGGACTAAACCAGGTCTAAACCAGGACTGAACCAGGACTAAACCAGGTCTAAACCAGGTCTAAACCAGGACTAAACCAGTTCTAAACAGGACTAAACCAGGTCTAAACCAGGACTAAACCAGGACTAAACAGGACCATAGTTCACTATGATCTGTCCGGACACACCGAGTTCTGTTTTCTCTCCTTCTCTTTCTTCTTTTCCCTCCCCTCCTCTCTCTCCATTTTTCTCCCTCTACATTCCTTTACCGTGTTTCTTTTCTCCTCTCCTCATCTTTCCCTTTATCTATTCCTCCTCTTTCCTCTCCTCTTCCTCCCTCCTCTCTCTTTCTCCCCATTATTTTACCTCCTTCCTTTCCCACTAATCCTTCTTTCTCTCCCTCTCCTCCTTCTCTTTATTATAGTCTATTTTGGGGCTAGAAAGTTCCGTGGTGTGGGCTTTAAATTTCATAATGCTGATATTTTGACACTGCTCGGTGGATTTAGAGACTCAGATTTGGGGGAAAAAAAGCAAAAAGAATCTCCAACCTCTCCTGAACTAAAGTTAAAAGGAGCTGTTCATTTGAAACTACCACTCGATGACATCACAAGGTGGAATAGAGCATTTTGATCTTTGGAGTTGTTACAGAGTTCACCTGCTCACAGCCTCGTTGCGTCTTCAGTCAGTGTTTTAGTTCTGCTTTTGGACTCTTCCCTCCAAAAATGTCCGACTGGGCATGACCTTTGACCTTTGACCCTGACCTCTCGGTGGGTGGCCCGGCGCTGACCACGACAGACAATGGCCTCGCTCTAAATGAGCAATAAAACAGAAATGAAGTGCGGCCCCGGGCCGAGGGGGCGGAGGGGTCGGAGGTCATTTGAGAGCCACATAAAAGCTGAGACTGTGAACAACGCAGAGTCATATTTTAAATCATATCTGTGTCAAGAGTGAGGCATGTGTTTGTCTAACACATAGGTGTCAAGCTGTGGCCCGCAGGCCAAATTTGGCCCGCAGTGTAAATTATTTTCGGCCCGCGAGGCAATTTCAAATTAATATTAAAGCTGGCCCGCCGGTATTATACAGTGGCAGTGCTGTAACACAGCATTCACCGCTTATACTACAAATCCCATAATGCTCTGCTGTTGTTTTGGCGCGTCAATTAGGACAGAGGCAGACACGCCCCCTCCTCTGTGTCAGTAGCGTCTATGGCACATGTGTCAGACACAGACCGCAGGCCGCAGCAGGTCCGCAGCTTTTACAGACGCGGGACTGAGCGGGAGGCGGCTTCATTTCATTATTCATCATCGTCATTAGCATAACAGCAAAAGTCAACTGTCAGATACACATCAAAAATGGCAAAACGGAAGGTGGACACTGAGAACCGGGGGTTTCAAACAAGGTGGGAGTCGAATTAAACATGTTCACGGAGGAGGCTGGAAAAGCTGTGTGTCTGTGTGGACAAAGTGTGGTGGTAATGAAAGAGAATAATCTGAGACTGCATCAGGAAACGAAACACGGAGTGGACTGATGGACACAGGAGTGGACTTGTCTTGTTTTTCTCTCATCCATAAAGTTTTGCTCTTTATTTTATTGTATTTTAATCCAATTATGTTTTAAAAATATTTCAGTTGAGTGACTGACAGAAAATTGCTGATATTATTTATTTCTGAAGTAAACTGATCCTACTTTTGCCATTTCCCTGAGAAAATATACTGATGGTGCCTTGAATAATCCCACTTCATTCATTTAATGTGCCTGTTATGGGCATTTTTATATAAAGGAAGTTTGTCTTTTGTCCCTCTTGAAAATTAAAAATTACTGACAGAGCCATAAGAAAATATTGCTTCATTTATCTAATCATATAGTAATATATTTGTTAGGTTTGCAGTAGGTTCAATCAGGTTCACTAGACTATGTGCGGTCATTTTATATTTTTTTAATGAACATTCGATCAGTCCGGCCCCCGGTTTGTAGCAAATCTTTTCATTTGGCCCCCGGTCCATTTGAGTTTGACACTCCTGGTTTAAACCTAAAAGGATTGTCACTGCCTAAACCTCTGCAGCTCAGTGAGTGAATTCTGGAGGTTCTGAGCTTTCACGTGAGGCCTAAAAGAACTGACAATCTCTCACTTTTGTCAGTCATGTTGCCCATTTTTCCTCCCACAATTTCCTTCCTACAAACAGTAAACTGCCATCAATAACATATCACACCCAACAAAAGTAAAAAGGACAAATATGTTGAAGCTACCGGTGGGTGTCGTCTGAATCTTGTATGAATGAAATCTGAACTATGTCAGCTCAACTGTCTCTCTGTCGTTTATAAGCCTCACAGAGACAGAAAGCAAAAGTGAAAGACGTCGGCTTCTTGTCTTTCACGTGTTTATGGGAACAGGGCAGGTAACGGTGTTATATAATCTTCTGGATAGTAATTAGTAATAATTATGTGTGTTTGTTTAAGACAAAACAGGTGCATAGGATCAAATCTCACTTTTAGATACATCAGTTTTCTAATTGACTTAATTGTAAGGGGGAAAAAAAAAAAAAAAAATTATATATATATAATATATATATATATATATATATATATATATATATATATATGTGTGTGTGTGTGTGTGTGTGTGTGTGTGCGTGTGTGTGTGTGCGTGTGCGTGTGCGTGTTTGTGTGTGTGTGTGTGTGTGTTGTGTGTGTGTGTGTGTGTGTGTGTGTGTGTGTGTGTGTGTGTGTGTGTGGTGTGTGTTGTGTGTGTGTGTGTGTGTGTGTGTGTGTGTGTGTGTGTGTGTGTGTGTGTGTGTGTGTGTGTGTGTGTGTGTGTTTGTGTGTGTGTGTGTGTGTGTTGTGTGTCTTTACATCAGCTCTAATAACCAACATGGCGTCAGGTGGCAAAAAACAATTCAGTCCCTGTATCTGAGCATTTATCTGGCACCAGCACAGATATGTTACGTAAGCAGCTCTTGAGGTCAAAATATGTCCACTGTGTGCTGCCTGCATCTAATTATAATCAGGAAGTGCACACTAGCATGCTTGTTGTTGTTCACATGTTTCTGAAGACAGTAATAGACGCCCTTTAAATATGACATATGACTTCTACTTTCACTAAAACATAGTTAACATGATTATATTTAAGATTTTATTAAAAAAAAAAAAAAAAAAGCCCAATTACTTAGTCTAGTATTTATTTTTATTTTTTAGGTGAAGTTTATAATTTGACTTCATGGTTAGACATGAGCAGCAGATATGACATATGTAGTAATTCTATAAACAAAACTTGTCTAAAAGTACATGCAGGTTCATTTGTGACTGTAACAGTTTAGGTTAAAAGAAGGTAAAAGTACTTCAGAAGTCCCCTCTGCTTTCTGTCATTTTGTACTTTTCTTTTCAATAACAAAGTGCCACTCAACTGATTAAAACGATGATAAATATTTAGCCCCAGTACTATTCCACCAAACCAAGACATAATTAGAAAAACATGAAAACCTGTTAAAGCTGTTAAACCTGCACTTTAAACAAAGAATTGAAACAGTTTGTTTGCTGTAATGGCACAGCTCCACCCAGAACATCTCTCTCCAAGGTTGATCAAACTCTGAAGAAGAAAACACAAAACCATAATTAGACTCGTCACCAATAATCTCTGGTCACAGGCGACACAACCCCACAGCCTCAACACAGTATCACCACCGTCATATCCTCTACAAATATGGTTTCTACACTTCTGATAATATATGCTATGGATCTATTAAGTCATAGGTACAAACTCTGGCCCGCGGGCCAAATTTGGCCCGCAGTGTAATTGTATTTGGCCCGTGAGGCAATTTCAAATTAATATTAGAGCTGGCCCGACTGTATTATACGGTGGGCAGCACTGTAACACCACATTCACCACGCTTATACCACAGGCTGGAAAACCTGTGTCTCTGTGTGGAGAAAGTGTGGTGGTAATGAAAGAGAATAATCTGAGACTGCATCAGGAAACGAAACACGTGGACAAAGACAAGAATATGGACATGGAACAAAGGCTGCAGAAGGTGGAAGAATTAAAACGAGGTCTTAAATCTGCCTGAGCGTGACAGAGGAGTTTTTGGCGTTACGTCCTATCCTATTTTTTTTTTTTTCCCTTACAATTAAGTCAATTAGAAAACTGATGTATCTAAAAGTGAGATTTTGATCCTATGCACCTGTTTTGTCTTAAACAAACACACATAATTATTACTAATTACTATCCAGAAGATTATATAACACCGTTACCTGCCCTGTTCCCATAAAAACACATGAAACACAAGAAGCCGACGTCTTTCACTTTTGCTTTCTGTCTCTGTGAGGCTTATAAACGACAGAGACAGTTGAGCCTGAATGTTCCACAGTGATCTTCAAATTAAAAAGACGCCGTTATGAACTTTAAAAATACTTTTGTTTGTGTTTTTTTTCATGATGTTGTTTTCTTCTGGAAAGAATTTATTATTTTTTTTATGAAAATATTATTTAAGATGGAGGACGGGGCCAAGAGACTCACAGTTGAACAGACATAAATAAATCAAATAAATGAAATAAACAAAAAAAAAATAAAAAAAAACAACAAAAACCCAAAAACAAACGGCAAAATAAAAATAAAAGCAAAATAAAATAAGATGAATAAAATTATACAAAATATAAATAAATAAATATAATAAAATTTATTAATTAATTAAATAAAAAACATTTAATTAAAATAAAATAAAATAAATCTTTGTCTTAAAATCTGGTCTTCACATTGTTGCTCTCTCTAGAAATAAATAAATAAATGAATAAAACAGATAAATAAATTAAATCTTTGTCTTGTCTCTGCTCTTCTCATTGTTTCTCTCTCTATAAATAAATATATATATTTCTCTCATTAACTGTATTTTTGTTCCTGAGTTTTTCTGCGTCCATAATAGTGTCTGAGTATTACGGATCAGATCAGTGACAGAGTGGAGCTTTAGCTGTAATCCTGCAGCAGAGGCCTGACCTTTGACCTCTGACCTCTAAAAGAAACTAGAGCTTAAATATCTCTGTGTCAGTGTCACTTACGTCATTCTGTGAGTTCATATTTGACCTCAGACCGTGCTTCTGCTTCTTTAGAGGCATCGTTTCCACTGTCACCTCTACACATCCAATGGTCACATGTAATATTTAGTTTTTTCATTGTTATTTACCATGGCAACGACAGACTTAATACTTAAAGGGCCCATATAACACTGTTTTCTGATTATGTTCTAATGTTTCCTCATCACAGACAGACTGTTCACACATGTTTAACACACAAACCCTGCACATTTAGGCTGAGAAAACACTCTGTTCCACCTTGTGATGTCATCATGTGGTAATACAGAAGTGCTCCACTGTGTTTTTAAACTCCACACACCTTCACTAGAATCATCTGGATCATTTCAGACCTGGAATTGTCAATCTACTGAACTAACGGTAAAAGGAGCTGTTAACTTGAAAAAAGTACCACTTCATGACATCACAAGGTGGAACAGAGCATTTTGAACTTTGGAGATGTAACAGACTAATAATAAAGTGTGACTCAAACATGTGAATGAAACAAAACACAACTCCAGGTCTGTTTTTTGATGCGAACAGGGATTAAAGCTAGAGCCAGTTTTGTTTAATATCGGAGCTTTAAATAAGATTAAGTAACAATATAAAGTTACATTTAAAATAGTATTTCTAAACTGAATGTACATTTCAAGAAAAAAAAACATTGAAAAAGTATTTTATAAAACTGCCAGAATAAAATTAAAACAAAACATGAAATAATCTGGCATTTTCAAAAAGACACAAATATTTCATACTGTTACATAAAAGTCCAGTTACTTTTACCCAACTTTTACTGGAGTAAAAGTACTGTTACACTGTGCAGTATATTACTAAAGTAGGAGTAAAAGTACTTTATCTGAGTACTAGTGATTAAAATGGTTAAAGTGATCAAAAGTTAAAGTGGCTGTATAATAAGATAATATGAGCTGCCCTGGTCCACATTCAAAAAATACACAGTACTTTGCTGCCCCCTGGTGGACAGAGAATGAATCCTGTACACTGTGTTATTGCCACAAGGGGGCAGCATTGGATTTTCACAGGCTGTAGTCCCTGAATGTGACTTAAATATAAAATCTATACAAACCAGTTTACAAGGACAAATGTGAAAGTTTACAGTGTTTTACCACAACTGAATCAAAACCTTTTAGTTACAAGTGACAGAGAGCAGGCCGAGAGCAGACAGAGAGACAAAGAGCAGGCCGAGAGCAGACAGAGAGACAAAGAGCAGGCCGAGAGCAGACAGAGAGACAAAGAGCAGACAGAGAGACAAAGAGCAGACAGAGAGACAAAGAGCAGGCCGAGAGCAGACAGAGAGAGACAAAGAGCAGACAGAGAGACAAAGAGCAGGGCCGAGAGCGACAGAGAGACAAAGAGCAGACAGAGAGACAAAGAGCAGGCCGAGAGACAGAGAGCAGACAGAGAGACAAAGAGCAGACAGAGAGACAAAGAGCAGGCCGAGAGCAGACAGAGCAGGCGGAGAGCAGACAGAGAGACAGAGAGCAGACAGAGAGCAGGCCGAGAGCAGACAGAGAGACAAAGAGCAGGCCGAGAGCAGACAGAGAGACAAAGAGCAGGCCGAGAGCAGACAGAGAGACAAAGAGCAGGCCGAGAGCAGACAGAGAGAGACAAAGAGCAGGCCGAGAGCAGACAGAGCAGACAGAGAGCAGACAGAGAGCAGACAGAGAGACAGAGAGACAGAGAGACAGAGAGCAGACAGAGAGCAGACAGAGCAGGCGGAGAGCAGACAGAGAGACAGAGAGACAGAGAGACAGAGAGCAGACAGAGAGCAGACAGAGCAGGCGGAGAGCAGACAGAGAGACAGAGAGCAGACAGAGAGACAGAGAGACAGAGAGACAGAGCAGACAGAGAGACAGAGCAGACAGACATTCAGACACAAACCACATTCATCAAAGTGGGTAAAGTGTCTTGCTTAATGACACAACATTAGGCTCTGTTGTCATGATGCTACTTCCCTCTTTGTCTCTTATATAAAAAGGACAAACACATTTCCACATAAACAGCAGTGATCAGACCCAGAGCTTCACTAAACAAGAAGAGCTGTTATTTACCCACAAATCACTGCTCTGAAATGCATGATGGGGAAAATACATTATGGGACACACTGTCAACCTTCTATATATATCTCTCTCTTCTCTCTTCTCTCTGTCTTCTCTCTCTCTCTCTCTCTCTCTCTCTCTCTCGCTATCACTCTCAATGCCCTCCCCTCTCCTCTCCCTTTTCCTTCTGTCTCTCTCCTCTCTCTCTCTCATCTCTCTCTCTTTTCTCTCTCTCTCCTCTCTCTTCTCTCTCTCTTTCCCCCCTCTCTCTCCTCCTCTCTCCTCGTCCTCTCTCTCCCTCTCCCCCTCTCTCCTCGTCCTCTCTCTCTCTCTTCCTCCTCTCTCTCTCCTCTCTCTCTCTCTCTCTCTCTCTCCTCCTCTCTCTCTCCTCTCCCTCTCCCCTCTCCCCCTCTCTCTCCTCTCTCTCTTTCTCTCTCCTCCCTCCTCTCTCCTCTTCCTCTCTCCTCTTCCTCTCTCTCTCCTCCTCTCTCCTCTTCCTCTCTCTCCCTCTCTCCTCTCTCTCTCTCCTTGTCCTCTCTCTCTCTCCTCTCTCTCCTCTCTCTCTCTCCCCCCTCTTTCCTCCTCCTCTCTCTCTCCCCTCTCTCTTTCCTCCTCCTCTCTCTCCCTCTCTTTCTCTCCTCTCTCTCTCTCTCCCCCTCTCCTCTCCCTCTCTCTCTCTCTCTCTCTCTCTCTCCTCCCTCTCTCTCTCTCCTCTCTCCTCCTCTCTCTCTCTCCCCCTCTCTCTCCTCTCTCTCCTCCCCCGCTCTCTCCTCCTCTCTCCTCTTCCTCTCTCTCCCTCTCCCCCTCTCTCTCCTTGTCCTCTCTCTCTCCTCCTCTCTCCTCCTCCTCTCCCTCTCCCCCTCTCTCTCTCCTGATGATGATGATGATGTTATGAGGCGTGCTGGCTGACACACTGTTTCTTTACAAATATTTGTCTTATTTAAACGGAGGTCGTCTCTCGTTCTTCATTTCTCTGTCTTTCTGTGTTGGGTTTTGTTCTCTCTTCTGCTTCATCTTCATCGTTTTGTGTCTTCATCGTTGTCTTTCTGATGACCCCGCTGTGATGTTCTGACTGACGTTTTGACACTGTTGACAGCTGCCGAGTCGGGTCTTGTCCAGTGGCGTCGCTGTCTCTGAGGCGTCGGCCGCGGCAGAGACACGTGAACATGAAACAAACTCCTGCAGAGGGTTTAATATGAGCTCGCCTCTCCACAGATGTGACTGACACAGATGTTACACCAACTTCACATCTGTTTTAGTCCCGGTTCAGTCCCGGTTCAGTCCCGGTTCAGTCCTGTGTCGTACGGGGTGAGGTAGGCAGACCAAAAGTACAGAACTCGGGAGCGGTTAAACAGTGATTATTTACAATAGTGTGAAAACGTTTATAAGGCGACAAACAGACGGGGACGAGGAGAGAGCTGGAGCTGACGACGAGGAGCAGGGTGAGAGCCGGAGACACGGGAGCAGAACCAGGAACGAGGAGCAGGTAAAGTCCGAGGAGCAGGAGCCGTGAGCAGAGTGCAGGTAAGAGCTGGGTGACGAAGAGACAAGCAGGACTGTACCAGGACGACGAGGTGGGAGACGGGAGTGGAGCCAGAGGCGCAGGAGCTGGGATGATCCGGGAGCAGGAATCTGAAGGAGCAGCAAAAAATCCGGTAAGTCGTGGCACAAAGAACATGCAGCATTCAAAAACAAGACTGGAGTATTCAACTTTGTCACGCGGACGGACTTGCCCCGACTGACTGGAGTTGGCCCCTCTTACCCACCACAGGTGGTGCTGATTTCAGGTGCGTGTGGGAGGAGCCAGGGCTCCGCCCAGCTCCGGAGAGTCAGGCAGGTGAGGGAGGGGGAGGAGACACAGGAGGCACAACAAGGACAGGAAACATGGATCATGACAGTCCTGGTTCACACACACATACACAAACACACACAAAACACACACACACACACAACACACACACAAACACACACACAAACACACACACACAAACACACACACATACATACACACAAACACACACACAAACACACACACACACACACACATACACACAAACACACACAAACACACACACACACACACACACACACAAACACACACACAAAACACACACACACACAAACGCACACACACACACACATTACACACACATACACACACATATACAGACACACACAGACACGCATAAAAACAGACACGCACACATACACACACAAACACACACACACAAACACACACACACACACACAACACACACACGCACACATTACACACACACACACAAACACATACACACACACACATATACAGACACACACAGACACACAAAACCACACACATGCACACATACACACACACTCACACACACACAAAAACACACAAACACACACACAAAAACACACACACACACAAACACACACACACACACACACATTACACACACATACACACACATATACAGACACACACAGACACGCATAAAAACAGACACGCACACATACACACACAAACACACGCATACACACACACACACAAAAACACACAAACACACACACAAAAACATACACACACACAAACACACACACACAAACACACACACACACACGCACATGCACACATACACAAACACAGATACACACACACATACACAAACACACACACAAAACACAAAGACAAAGACAAACACACACACACAAACACACGCACACATAAAAATATAAATATATAAAATAATAATAATAATAATAATATTTTTTTTATTTTTATTTAACCTTTATTTAACCAGGATAAAAAACTCATTGAGATTAAAAATCTCTTTTTCAAGAGTGTCCTGGGCCAAGAGGCAGCACCAGCACAGACACAAGACAATAACACACAATAACACACAAACCAAGCATCATAAAACGAGTCCTATGTGAGACATTTACAAATTGATTGTTCTGTTTCAAGTTCAGTTAAAAGTGATTTAAAAGAGTTCAACGATACCAAATCCTTCAGTTTAAAATCCCTCTGGAGTTCATTCCAGGAATGAGCTGCAGCAAAGCGAAAAGCCTTTTTCCCGAGTTCTGTGCGAGCTCTGGGCACCGAGAGCAAGAGCAGCTCCTGAGAGCGGAGACTGTAAGAGCTGCTGCTCCTCACTTCTATGAGCTGCTGGAGATAAGACGGCACCAGCCCAGCAAGACATTTATAAATAAAAAATATACCAGTGTTTTCAGTCTACGAAGTGTCAAAGAAGTCCAGCCCCACACGGGCGAGACACAATGATGGTCAGGGACCTCATGTTTGTAATAAAACGTAGTGCACCATGATACACAGTGTCAAGAGCATGTGGACACTCAACAGAGGCATTCATATAAATGACATCACTAAAATCAAGAACAGGCAGAAAAGTGGCGTTTACAAGTTTTTTACGAGCCTCAAATGACAGACAGGATTTTATATGAAAATAGAAGCGCAGCTTCAATTTGAGTCTGTGAGTCAATTTTTGAATGTGTGGCTTAAAAGTAATAATAATAATAATAAAATAAATAAAATAAATAAATAAATAATAATAATAAATAAAATATACTAGTCTTTTCAATTTAACTTCAAGGACGACACATGGAGTGAAAACAGAAAACCTTCAGGCGTCTGGCCTCGTTCACACCGCACGGCTCATGTACGTCTGTGGGTGTGTTGCTCTCGGGACACAACGGCAGCACCAGTTTGGAAGATTGAACCAACAACCTTCAGAATGATGAGCACAGACTGTGTAAAGAAGACGTCACCCACAGCTCCAAATGAAGCTAATCGACGCTAGCAGTTATAGAGGCTAACCTGGAGCGCGAGTATCATAGCAAACAAAAAGCGAATTAGTTTAAACTCAACACAGTTTTTATGGTTTTATTTTATCTAATCAAATCTATCTGTGATGACTGTAAAAACAAAACCAAAAGTGTCAAATATAGAGCGAGGTTTAGCAGGGAGCGGGCGCTTAGCAACGCTGTCAATCAAGCCTGTTGCTAACGCTAACAGGAGTGACCTCGGGGAAAGAAGGACCTGATTTGTCTGTTATTAATGTTCATATGTTGATTTACAGACACAGGTGTGAAATAAAAAACCCCAGGATAAACAAATAAATACAATTTTAAAAATTCAAAATTAAATAAAAAAACAATTATATATATTAAGGTCAAGGTCAAGTTTATTTATAAAGCACATTTAAAATACAGTCACCACTGCCCAAAGTGCTGTACAATATAACACATAAAATGACAACAGTAAAAACACAGTATACAAAATTATAACAACAATAACTAAATAAATAATAATGTCTCAGCTCGTCTCAAAAGTCAGAGTAAAAAGGTGAGTTTTTAACAGAGACTTAAAACTGTCGATGTCAGGCACAGACCGAATCCTCATGGGACGACTGTTCCATAGTTTGGGACCAGCCACAGCAAATGCTCTGTCCCCCCAGGTTTTCAGTCTTGAGCGGGGACAGTTTAGAAGTAACTGGTCACAGGACCTCAGGCTCTTACAGGAGCAAACCCAGAAACAGTTCTGACAAATACACCGGACCAGACCATTTAACGCTTTAAAAACAAGGAGCAAGATTTTAAATTGAATTCTAAAAGACACTGGAAGCCAGTGAAGACTCTGTAGCACAGGAGTTATGTGTTCGGAACGTCTTTTACCAGACAGAAGGCAGCAGCAGCGTTCTGTACCAGCTGCAGACGCCGTATGGAGGACGCGTCAAGACCAACATACAAAGAATTACAATAGTCCAGCCGTGTAGTAATAAAACATATGGACTAGTCTTTGCAAATGACTTGAGGGCAAGTACGACTTTACCTTTCGCTATGAGTCTGAGCTGAAAAAAGCTCGTTTTAACCACTGAACTGATTTGCTTGTCAAACCTAAAAGAAATGTCAATTACAACACTTTTCACATAGGGACATGTATTAGAAGATGGAAGGACAAGAGAGTGACTGTATCAGTCTGGACTGTTTCACCAAACACAATAACATCAGTTTTACTTTCATTTAAGTTAAGAAAGTTTGATTTCAGCCAGTCTTTGATTTCTTGGAGGCATCTCTGAAGCGAGTGACATGAGTCACTTTCAGGCTTAATAGACATATAAATGTGGACATCATCTGCGAAACAGTGAAAAGGAATCTGGTGTTTTCTAAAAATAGAACCTAAGGGCAACATATAAAGAGAAAACAAAAGTGGACCTAGGATAGAGCCCTGATCTGAATGATCTGATGATTATAAATGTGATGATTATAAATGTGATGATTATAAAAATGTGATGATTATAAATGTGATGTTATGTCCAGGCTGTTTCTCTCTTAGCAGCTCTTAACCTGGACCACTCCTCTGTACTTCTTGAGTGGTATGATTTTGAAGTAAGTGTACTCTTGTGTAAGTACATTGTTTTGCTGCTCTGTCCAATTCTGCATTTTATGACATAAAGAACTGATTTAGTCACTGGAAACACAGTAAAATGCTCCAGAATGTAACATTTTCTTCTGACAGACCCCCTTCCTCACATGTTTTTATACTGTTAAACTTGTGGCTATTGCTGTTGTGAGCCTCTAGAATTTTCAGTCTTTTAACCACTCCTTGTAATGATGTCTTAATGTTGTCAAATGTGAATATGTGGCACCGAAGTGGAGAGGGCCCCTGACGGCAAGTTCAGCTTAGGGCCCCTAAAGGCTAGGCCTGCATACACTACATATAAAGACACTTTTTTTCACTGTCTGACATGAAATCAGACTGAACTTTTCCTGTTTTAAGTCAGTTAGGATTAACTAAATTATTGGACCAAAATTCCTGTCAAATATTGTGAGAATCTTGTGAAAGAAAATGTACGAAACGTTTGACCCAAATCACACAGTTTAAAGACAATGGCACCAAATATTAATGAAATGTATGTAAACTTTTGGAAAGAAAATCATGAAATTCTCTCATTATTCTGGTATTTAGCAAATAGAAATAATTTTGTTAATCATAATTGACCTAAAATAGGAAAAGTTTAGTCTGATTTCATGTCAGACAGTGAGAAAAAAACAAAAAAAGCATATGTGTCTTTTATATAGAGCATGTAAACATCTGGGTTCAACTGTTCAGGACAACATCTTTATTTTTTATTTATTACAATGTTTAAACTGTCATGAAATGTGCTCCCTGCATTTGGAATTTGGGGAATTTGATGTTTGTGATCTCTGTTTTGTGATCTCTCTGTGATCTCAGAGATACTTCCTGTATTTTTGTACTTTTTCTCCACTTCACTGCCCAACACACAACAACAGAACAAACTGGACAGAGGGATTCAAACCACTAACCTTTCTTTTTACACATGTATTTAAGGACATTTTCAAGCCTTATTTCAGATGACAAAGTGCATCCTCGATCACGAAATCACTTTGAATGAATGAATGAATTCATATTGTTTATTTGAGCAGGCATTAAAAAAAAAAAGAAGAAATACATTTTGCCAGTTCAGACATAAAAAAACAGTGCACATCCACATTTTTGCACAATGCTCAAAAGGAGTAAGCAGAAGGAAAATACTTGTGAGAGCTTACCCCCCATATTTTAACTAATTCACACAATTCTGATGTTGATCGCAGAAGCAGAGATTGTACAGAAATGTTAGGTCACAATTCATCGTTTGCCCAGATTTGTAGATGGTATTATCTCTAAACATTTAACACTTTAAACCCACACTGCCTTTATATGAACCGTGGCTCCTTGTATGACTCAAAAAAAGTCTTGTTTAACAGAAGTTTAAATAGACTTTTTCTGAGGCCGATCATTCTCTGGTCCCACATTAAACAAATTGATGTGTGTTTAGATTATAATGATCCAGGCACTAAACCCTGTTCTCTGCATAAGGCTGTAAAAGTACCATATATACAGAGAGTGAATGTAAAAAACCACATTACACTGGCCTGAGACACAACCCCGGTGACCTGCGTCTACTCCAAGAACAAAAACAACACGACTACAGCAGCTGGACATCATAAACGGCCAGAGAAAGTGGAAGAAAAGTGCCACAAACCAAGAGTTAGCCAACGAAAAGCTCCATGATGGAACATTTCTGGTGGAGGTTAAGCCGCCTGCTCGTCTCCATGGTGATTTATATTATCGAACACAAAAACAACACAACTACAGCAGCTGGACATTCACAACGTCTAGACAAGTCCAAAAGTGTCCAAAGTCCAACAAAAGTGGAAGAAAAATGTCAGAAACAATGTCAAGAATCATCCAACTGAAAGCTCCATGACGGAACTTTTCTGGTGGAGGGTAAGCCGCCTGCTCGTTTCCATGGTGATGATATTGTGAACACTAAAACAGAAACAAACACTACAGCAGATAGACATTCACAACGTCCAGAAAAGTCCAAAAATAGTCCAAAGTCCAGAGAAAGCTCGAAGAAAAAAGTCAGAACCAAGAGTCACTTAACTTAAAGCCAGAAGAGACAAACAGGCCCATTTACAGATCAGATCGGCGGAGAGGTGAGCCCACTCAAAGAAACAATACGTGTTTTTAAAGGTACTTTTGTGCAAGAAAAACACCTGATGGAATAAAAGCAAGAACGATCAGATTAATGCTGGACTGTGGAACATTCCAGGAAAAGTAATACTCCACTAAGATGAAAACAATGTGCCAAAAAATGTTCTAACGCTGTTTCCTCCTCAAAAACAGACCTGGAGCTGTGTTTCGTTTCATTCACACATTTGAGTAACACTTTAGTATTAGTCTGTAACATCTCCAAACCTCAAAACGCTTCATTCCACCTTGTGATGTCATAAAGTGGTAGTTTTCAAGTTAACCACTCCTTTTACCTTTAGTT
>JAIEZT010001231.1:872-40872 GCA_019594935.1 Periophthalmus modestus
AACTTTAAACTGTATGTTGTACAGGTCCCCAAACTCTATTTTCCACAGCAAAAATGAGCTTGATGATGCGTTTTGTGTTTTTTTCACAATTTCACTTTTTAAGTTCTGTGTGCCTATGGGAAATTGCATTGAATTTCCGCCTAAAGTCAATGAGTGCCCTGACCCACACAAACCAAGTAAGGAGTGAGTTTACTGCTGGATTCCACTTATTTTTACTAGATAAGCACCCCCAAAGCGTGAAAGCACTGTTCTGCTCACTTATTATGATAGTATAGTGAAGTTGGTAAAATGAGCTGTTCAGCTGCTGAAAAGGCGATTGCAGCAATAAAAAAGTGAAAAACGCCTATTACTTTAGTTTGCAAGGTGATTGGAACCAAACTTTAAACTGTATGTTGTACAGGTCCCCAAGCTCTATTTCCACAGCAAAAATGAGCTTGATGCGTTTTGTGGTTTTTCACAATTTCACTTTTTAAGTTCTGTGTGCCTATGGGAAATTGCATTGAATTCCGCCTAAAGTCACATGAGTGCCCTGACCACACAAACCAAGTTAGGAGTGAGTTTACTGCTGGATTCCACTTATTTTTACTAGATAAGTACCCCCAAAGCGTAAAAGCACTGTTCTGCTCACTTATATGATAGTATAGTGAAGTTGGTAAAATGAGCTGTTCAGCTGCTGAAAAGGCAATTGCAGCAATAAAAAAGTGAAAACGCCTATTACTTTAGTTTGCAAGGTGATAGAACCAAACTTTAAACTGTATGTTGTACAGGTCCCCAAACTCTATTTCCACAGCAAAAATGAGCTTGATGCGTTTTGTGTTTTTTCACAATTTCACTTTTTAAGTTCTGTGTGCCTATGGGAAATTGCATTGATTTTCGCCTAAAGTCAAATGAGTGCCCTGACCACACAAACCAAGTTAGGAGTGAGTTTACTGCTGGATTCCACCTATTTTTACTAGATAAGCACCCCCAAAGCGTGAAAGCACTGTTCTGCTCACTTATATGATAGTATAGTGAAGTTGGTAAAATGAGCTGTTCAGCTGCTGAAAAGGCGATTGCAGCAATAAAAAAGTGAAAACGCCTATTACTTTAGTTTGCAAGGTGATAGAACCAAACTTTAAACTGTATGTTGTACAGGTCCCCAAGCTCTATTTCCACAGCAAAAATGAGCTTGATGCGTTTTGTGGTTTTTTCACAATTTCACTTTTTAAGTTCTGTGTGCCTATGGGAAATTGCATTGATTTTCGCCTAAAGTCAAATGAGTGCCCTGACCACACAAACCAAGTTAGGAGTGAGTTTACTGCTGGATTCCACCTATTTTTACTAGATAAGCACCCCCAAGCGTGAAAGCACTGTTCTGCTCACTTATATGATAGTATAGTGAAGTTGGTAAAATGAGCTGTTCAGCTGCTGAAAAGGCGATTGCAGCAATAAAAAAAGTGAAAACGCCTATTACTTTAGTTTGCAAGGTGATAGAACCAAACTTTAAACTGTATTTTGTACAGGTCCCCAAGCTCTATTTCCACAGCAAAAATGAGCTTGATGCGTTTTGTGGTTTTTTCACAATTTCACTTTTTAAGTTCTGTGTGCCTATGGGAAATTGCATTGATTTTCGCCTAAAGTCAAATGAGTGCCCTGACCACACAAACCAAGTTAGGAGTGAGTTTACTGCTGGATTCCACCTATTTTTACTAGATAAGCACCCCCAAAGCGTGAAAGCACTGTTCTGCTCACTTATATGATAGTATAGTGAAGTTGGTAAAATGAGCTGTTCAGCTGCTGAAAAGGCGATTGCAGCAATAAAAAAGTGAAAACGACTGTTACTTTAGTTTGCAAGGTGATAGAACCAAACTTTAAACTGTATATTGTACAGGTCCCCAAGCTCTATTTCCACAGCAAAAATGAGCTTGATGCGTTTTGTGGTTTTTTCACAATTTCACTTTTTAAGTTCTGTGTGCCTATGGGAAATTGCATTGAATTCCGCCTAAAGTCAAATGAGTGCCCTGACCACACAAACCAAGTTAGGAGTGAGTTTACTGCTGGATTCCACCTATTTTTACTAGATAAGCACCCCCAAAGCGTGAAAGCACTGTTCTGCTCACTTATATAGAGACTTGTTGCTGCAACATTCCTCCCTGTGTTGAACTATGGGGACCAACCACCTACTCCTCTTTTTCTTCTTCCGCTTTTTCAGTTTAGCACCAGATGAGGAGGAGCATGAACTGGAGGAAGACATGGTTGATGGTGGACTCAAACTTTCAGCCCCATAAGCTAATTGACACAAAACATAAATAAAAACAAAACACTTTATTACATTAACAATAAAAAGCATGTCAATTTTTAAAGTACCCCTGATATTGTGTATTGTGCAAGGTATTATTTGTTCAATAACAAAATTATGTGACTATTGCGTATCAAGTGATATTTATAAAACAATTTCTCTGATTTAAAAATATCAAGTAAAGATGTTATACGGTACAGAGTTGTACTTACTTTGTTCACTTTCTTCTTGAGGCCATTGTCTGGTCTCCAGCATCTCCTCCACTTCAGCCCAGAGCTTGGCCTTCTTGTCACAAACCTCCTTTTTTTTTAAGGTCAAGGCCTGGAGTTTATCAAATGCAGTAGGAGCCAATTCTGTAAATACAGTATATTAGGCAATAGATGAATTACTGAATAATGATGAATAACAATTAAGGTAAAAAAAGGAAGAGCGCAGGCTACATACATTTCCCTGTACAAATGACAACATATTCCCCCATCTACTGCTGGTGGTTATGGAACTGATCAAAAACATGGAGAACTGGGACACCAGATCAGCCTGGTGCTTAATCTCCCCAGTTTCACATAGATATGATTGACAAGTTGATTTAGCCAGTCAGAAACACGCAAACAAAACTGATGTACCAAATGATGTAATACTTTTTTTTGACCATAAGTCATCACAGTGCATCCATTAACAGACAATGTCAAATTTTACTTGTTTTAATCAGAATCAGAAGAAGTTTTATTGCCATTGTCCGTGAGCAGAGGTCACAGACTAGGAACTTACTTCGGTGATAAAGTGCGACATACAACAACACACACGCAAAAAAAACACACTAAATAAATACAAATAAGGGCATGCAGGAGGTAGAAATATATACAATAGTAGAAATATATACAATAGTAGAAATATATACAATAGTGGCATCAAAAACAACAACAACAGTGCAACATGGGTTATTAAAGTGACCAGTGTTATGAAGTGTCCAGTTTAGTGCAGGTTTATGAAGTGTTCATGAGGGAAACAGCAGAGGGGAAGAAACTGTTCTTATGACGAGAGGTTCTTGTCCTGATGGACCGTAGCCTCCTGCCAGAGGGAAGTGGCTGAAATAGCCATGTCCAGGGTGAGAAGTATCAGCTGCTATACGACCTGCTCGCCCCCGAGTCCTGGAGGCGTACAGGTCCTGGAGAGATGGAAGGCTGCAGCCAATCACCTTCTCAGCAGAGCGCACAATGCGCTGCAGTCTCTGTCTGTCCCTGGCAGTGGCCCCAGCGAACCACAGAGTGATGGAGGAGGTGAGGATGGACTCGATGATGGCCGTGTAGAACTGCACCATCATCTGGACCGGCAGCTTGGCTTTCCTCAGCTGCCGCAGGAAGTACATCCTCTGCTGGGCTTTCTTGATGAGGGAGCTGATGGACGGCTCCCACTTGAGGTCATGGGTGATGCAGGTGCCCAGGAAGCGTAAAGAGTCCATGGTGGTGATGGGGGAGTCAGTCAAGGTGAGGGGAGGCAGGGGGGCTGTGACTTTCCTGAAGTCCACAATCATCTCCACTGTCTTCTGGGCGTTGAGCTCCAGGCTGTTGCTGCTGCACCAGGACACCAGCCGATCCACCTCCCTCCTGTAGACAGACTCATCCCCGTCCGAGATGAGATTTTTAATATTTTATAGTTTTTACTGTTTTTTTTTTTTTTTTTTTTTTTTTTTTTACTGTACTATTATTGTGTGTGTTTGTGCAAGTGTGTTTTTTGCTGCCGGACACCTGAATTTCTCCTTTGGAGATCATCCAAACTGTCTGTGGCAGTCTTGAACACATCCCAGTCTGTAAAGTCCAAACACGAGCGAAGCTCCTCCACAGCCTCACTGGTCCACTTCTTAGAAGTCCTCACAGCAGGTTTGGAGAGCTTCAGCCGTTGTTTGTAGGCAGGGATGAGGTGAATCATGTCGTGGATATTTTAAGATATTGCTTTTATATCGACACAGTGCTAAACACACGTGATTGCTTACAGACCGTGAACGCAGTGTTTTCGAACACGTATCTACAGTTCCAACTTAAAGGAAAGAAGAACATTAACACAAACACGTGCTTCTATAAGCTACCTTCGGTGTCCACCGGAGGCGCGGTAGAAGGCCCACTGGGCCCAGGTTCCAACTCCACCACCTCATCGTCTGGCTGTCTAAGTAAACATATTCAATACAAAAGTTACGTATTTAATAAAGTTATTGTTTAATGCAATTAATCTTTAAAAAATAAAACAATGTTAGCTTACTCGGGCACTTCATCCGAAAGAATTTCTGCGACTGAAAGTATGGGAAATGTTAGAAAGTTGATAGTATTACCTTTTCAGCAAATACATATCATAGGTAATTAAACATTGAGCGTAACAAAAGGAGTCACCTTCATTTAATGTGTCCGCCATTATGCCAGTCTTGGTCTGACCTGGGGGCAAGAGGAAAAATGCAGAAAAGAAGCCAATCAGGGTGCCTGATCAAAAAGGGCGTGGTCACGCATGTGTAATTACAAAACCCATCGTAATAGTCATATTTGCACGTACTCATTGTAAATAATGTTAGGTTATACATGACATAGAACAAATATTACATTATTTGGATAAACAAACTATAAATTAATTCATGTGAGTCGAGTGGTCTTATATATACATATATTGGCACTGCCCGTTCGCTTCGACATTATTCTGAAGGTTAGAGCAGCGCCTTGCCTCATTCGTGCTGTGTTAGTCCTTTAGCGTCGGTCCTATCGTCGCTGATAGATTTGCGGTTGTGGATTTTCCATTAAAGTAACTCCGTCAAATGCGTCAAAGAAAAAATACGGATGGATTTGTAAAATAGAGGTAGTTGTGTGAAAATATGCAGTATATTCTGATACTTTAACATGATTTTTATGGATAAAAAAATAATAATAGTCTAGAGAACTCAGTCCTTCACCTTCGTTATTTTGCAACATAAACACAAGTGGCAGTATCAATGACGTGAGTGAGCTACGTGAACATGTGAATACGTACGTAAATCATATCATTGTCTGACCACCAGTAACACGTCACTCCAAAAAAAATTAAAACTGCAAGCAGTGATAAAGGCCCTCGCCACCCTTGCGACCGCGGAGTACACGCCACCGCGGAGTTCGCGCCTCTCATTCCCGCTTACATCGCCCCTCCCCCCAAAAACAGCGACTGAGTAATACTACTCCATTCATTCCAATGAGAGCATTTATGACATTTTCACACCTGCACGGTTGGAAATAGAGGTATGTCTTTTATGACTTTTTCGTTCAGTACGATGAGTGGAATATGTGTACCAAATTTGAATGATCTATGACAAAGTAAATTTTTTTCATCTCAGTTAACCAAAACCCATGTATTTCAATGAGAAATGTTGGTCGTTGCCGTGGCAACACACTTGCTAATAGAGGTATGTTCTCATTGGCCTTTTTGTTCAGTATGGGGATAGGGATGTCCATGCCAAATTTCAAATGTTTTTGAAAAAGTAAAATTTTTGGGCTCCCATTCAAAATTTCAAGGGGGCGCTGTGGAGCAATGGATTGTCTCATCTATGTAAACTGTATATCATTACATTCAGATGAACATTGTCAGCAAAATGTATATTAATGCCGGTTAACAGGACACTGCATGTTGAGTTAGGTGCAATGTAATACTTCAAAAAACGCCTATTTTCTTTGCAGGCTGACCACGACCACATTTTATGATGTAGAAAAATCCAAGACAGTCACCTATAATGCCACATGGGTCTAATTCTTTTTGACCAATGTGCAACTTTGGATTTTTTACAACATGGACTTTCATTCAACAAACGTGAGAGTAAAAATTTCCAAAAAATGGTGTTCCGCCCACAATGGCCGACTTCCTGTAGGGTTTTAGGGTGGGGTCATAATATTAATTTTTTACTTGTCTTGACATGTTCTATGATTCTACCAAATTTCATTTGTCTACGATGAAAAAGGTCTGTCATTGCCGTAATGTATTTTGAACTTTGAGGTGGCGCTATTGAGTCATTTTGAAACATTAATTTTTTTGCACATCAAAATACCAATTTTTTCACCAATCTTGAATTTTGGGTCATAGTTGGATTAGTGCAGAGCATCTATTTAGTCGACAACAAAGTCCAGTACTCTGACCCCCATTCATTTCAATGACACATTTATGACGTTACCACGGTAACATAGTTGTAGATAGAGGTATGTTGTTATTGGCTTTTTTGTTCAGTATTGAAAGGTGGGTGGATGTCCCAAATTTCACATGTCTATGAAAAACTTTGCCAAAAAATGAATGGGGGTTGTAAGGGGGCGCTAGCGTATTATTTTTGAATGTTTTTGCTAACAAACTTCAAAATAACTTATTTTTCACTAACCTTCAATTTTGGGTCCAATAAAATTGAGTTTTCGTTAATGTTCAGGGGGTCAAAAATGGCCTGGACCAAAATAATAAAGAAGAATAATAATAAAAGAAACTGATTTTCCACCCATTTTTTTCTCCTAAACCATAAAAGCTACAGTCATGTGACTTTCTCACATTGTGCCCCACCACAAATAAGGTCCCTGTGAATTTTTTCACAAGTCCACGACAAATCAATTGGCTTCTATGAATTTTATGAAAATGAAATTTGAAGAGGGCGGTAGAGAGCCATTTTGTGAGATAAAGCCATGATTTGCATATCATTGTGTTCAGCTCACAAATGTGCATAAACGCTGTATTAGTGTTTTCCCAACAAAAAATGTGTGAACGAGAAATATTTTATCGAAATATTCAAAAAATTGCAGTTTTGTATAAAATTCACCATGACCACACCCAAAGTCATATTCAAATATAATTGATGATCTTTAATCTCACATGGGTTTAGTGGGTTTTGGCCAAATTTGAAGTGTTTGTGATGAAAACTGTGCGAGGAGATGTCCTGAATGTGAGGGTGTGCGCTTTTGTCATTATCGGGTTTGATCCAATATGGCCGACTTCCACCCCTTGCGACCGCGGGGTACACGCCACCGCGGAGTTCGCACTTCTTGTTCCTGCTTACATCGCCCCTCCCACCAAAAACAGCGACTGAGTAATACTACTCCATTCATTCCAATTAGAGCATTTATGACATTTTCACACCTGCACGGTTGGAAATAGAGGTATGTCTTCATTGGCTTTTTTGTTCAGTATGATGAGTGGAACATGTGTACCAAATTTTGATGGTCTATGACAAAGTAATTTTTTTTCATCCCAGTTAACCAAAACCCATGTATTTCAATGAGAAATGTCAGTCGTTGCCATGGCAACACACTTGCAAATAGAGGTATGTTCTTATTGGCTTTTTTGTTCAGTATGGAGATAGGGATGTCCATGCCAAATTTCAAAAGTTTTTTGACAAAGTAAAATTTTTTGGGTCCCATTCAAAATTTCCAGGGGGCGCTGTGGAGCAATGGATTGTCTCATCTATGTAAAACTGTATATCATTACATTCAGATGAACATTGTGACCAAAATGTATATTAATGCCGGTTAACAGGACACTGCATGTTTGCGTTACCTACAATTTAATACTTGAAAAAAACGCCATTTTTTGTTTGCATGTTGGCCACACCCACATTTTATGACTTAAAAATCCAAGTGAGTCGCCTTTAATCCCACATGGGCCTAGTTCATTTTGACCAATTTGCAAGTTTGTTGAATGAAAATCCATGGCGTAAAAAAATCCAAAAGTGAGAGTTAAAATGTCAAAAAAAAATGGGGTTCCGCCCACAATGGCCGACTTCCTGTAGGGTTTAGGGTGGGGTCATAATATATTTTTTTACTTGTCTTGACATGTTCTATGGTTCTACTAAATTTCATTTGTCTAAGATGAAAATGGTCTGTCATTGCCGTAATGTATTTTTGAAACTTTGAGGTGGCGCTACTGAGTCATTTTGCAACATTAATTTTTTTTCACATTGAAATACCAATTTTTTCACCAACCTTGAATTTCAGGTCATAGTTGGATTAGTGCAGAGCATCTATTTAGTCGACAACAAAGTCCAGTACTCTGAACCCCATTCATTTCAATGACACATTTATGCCATTACCACGGTAACATAGTTGCAAATAGAGGTATGTTCTCATTGGCTTTTTTGTTCAGTATGTCAAGCCACATGTCCATGCCAAATTTTAAATGTTTATGACAAACTAATTTTTTTTGTCCCATTGAAAAATTCAAGGGGGCGCTGTGGAGCAATGTAATGTCCGACTTATGTAAATTGTATGTCTTTGCGTTCAGATGAACATTTTGAACAAAACGTATATTAATGCCAGGAAATAGGACCCTGCATATCTCAGGTACGCGCAATTTAAAACTTAAAAAAATGGCTTTTTTCTTAGCAGGCTGACCACACCCACATTTTATGATGTAGAAAAATCCAATGGAGTCAGCTTTAATCCCACATGGGTCTAGTTCATTTTGACCAATTTCCAAGTTTCTTGAATGAAAATCCACAGCGTAAAAAATCCAAACGTGAACGTTAAAATTTCAAAAAAATGGGGTTCCGCCCACAATGGCCCGACTTCCTGTAGGGTTTAGGGTGGGGTCATAATATATTTTTTACTTGTCTTGACATGTTCTATGGTTCTACCAAATTTGATTTGTCTACGATGAAAAAGGTCTGTCATTGCCGAATGTATTTTGATTTTTGAGGTGGCGCTATTGAGTCATTTTTGAAACATTAATTTTTTTGCCAATCAAAATAATAAATTTTTTACCAGACTTGAATTTTGGATCCAATAAAATTGAGTTTTCGTTAACGTTCAGGGGGTCATAAATGGGTTCAATCCGGCCGCAAAAATAAGAAGAATTAAAACTGCAAGCAGTGATAAAGGCCCTCGCCACCCCTTGCGACCGCGGGGTTCACGCAACCGCGGAGTTTGCGCCACCGCGGAGTTTGCGCCTCTCGTTTCCCGCTTACATCGCCCCTCCTCCCAAAAACAGCGACTGAGTAATACTACTCCATTCATTCCAATGAGAGCATTTATGACATTTTCACACTTACACAGTTGAAAATAGAGGTATGTCTTCATTGGCTTTTTTGTTCAGTATGATGAGTGGAATATGTGTACCAAATCTGAATGGTCTATGACAAAGTAAATTTTTTTATCCCAGTTAACAATAACCTATGTATTTCAATGAGAAATATCGGTCGTTGCCATGGCAACACACTTGCAAATAGAGGTATGTTCTTATTGGCTTTTTTGTTCAGTATGGAGATAGGGATGTCCATGCCAAATTTCAAAAGTTTTTGACAGTAAAATTTTTTGGGTCCCATTCAAAATTTCCAGGGGGCGCTGTGGAGCAATGGATTGTCTGATCTATGTAAACTGTATATCATTAGGTTCAGATCAATATTGTGACTAAAATGTATATTAATGCCGGTTAACAGGACACTGCATGTTTGAGTTAGGTGCAATTCAATAGTTAAAAAAACACCATTTTTCTTCGCATGTTGGCCACACCCACATTTTATGACTTAGAAAAATCCAAGTGAGTCGCCTTTAATCCCACATGGGTCTAGTTTATTTAGACGAATTTGCAAGTTTGTTGAATGAAAATCCATGGCGTAAAAAATCCAAACGTGAGAGTTAAAATTTCAAAAAAATGGGGTTCCGCCCACAATGGCCGACTTCCTGTCGGGTTTAGGGTGGGGTCATAATATAATTTTTTACTTGTCTTGACATGTTCTATGGTTCTACCAAATTTCATTTGTCTATGATGAAAAAGGTCTCTCATTGCCGTAATGTATTTTGAACTTTGAGGTGGCGCTACTGAGTCATTTTGAAACATTATTTTTTTTGCACATCAAAATACAAAATTTTTCACCAACCTGGAATTTCGGGTCATAGTTGGATTAGTGCAGAGCATCTATTTAGTCGACAACAAAGTCCAGTACTCTGAACCCCATTCATTTCAATGACACATGTATGACGTTACCACGGAAACATAGTTGGAAATAGAGGTATGTTTTCATTGGCTTTTTTGATCAGTATGTCAACACGGACGTATGTACCAAATTTCACTTGCCTATGAGAAACTTTGTCCAAAAAAATGAATGGGGGATGTTAGGGGGCGCTACCGAGTCATTTTTCAATATTTTTAAGTACGGATTTCAAAATAAAAATTTTTTCACCAATATTGAATTTTGAGTCAAATAAAATTGACTTTTCGTTAATGTTCAGGGGGTCAAAAATGGCTTCAATCCGGCAACCAAAAGAATAATAATAATGGAAACTGATTTTCCACCCATTTTTTTTTCTCCTAAACCATAACAGCTACAGTCATGTGACTTTCTCACATTGTGCCCCATCACAAATAAGACCCCTGTGAATTTTTTCACAAGTCCACGACAAATCGATTGTCTTCTACGAATTTTTGAAAATGAAATTTGAAGAGGGCGCTAGAGAGTCATTTTGTGAGATAAAGCCATGATTTGCATATCATTGTGTTCAGCTCACAAATGTGCATAAACGCTGTATTAGCGTTTTCTTAACAAAAAATATTTGAAAGCGAAATATTTTATATGAAATAATCCAAAAATTGCGATGTAGTATAAAATTCCCCATCACCACACCCAAAGTCATACTCAAATATAATTGATGATCTTTAATCTCACATGGGTTTAGTGGGTTTTGGCCAAATTTGAAGTGTTTGTGATGAAAACTGTGCGAGGAGATGTCCTGAATGTGACGGTGTGCGCTTTTTGTCATTATCGGGTTTGATCCAATATGGCCGACTTCCTGTACATTTTAGGGCGGGGCCATAATATCATTATTGTCATGTCCCGACATGTTCTATTTTTGGATGCGAGTTTCAGATTTTTAGGTCCACTTTTTTCCGAGTCGGGCTCCCATTGGCCCAATGAAAATCAAAGTTTGAGGTGGCGCTACTGAGTCGTCTTTCGTTATTTTTTTTCGGGGTCTTCGGTGACAATTAGAGCTTGGCGAGTTCTAATTTTTGACACCACTCACTGGCATGTCGGGGCGTGTTTACCACTTGATTTTTGCCATTTTCCCCGTTTCGGACGCGGTTTTAATGAGTCCCTCGCCGGGACGTTGTCTCCGGCTCGGGCCTAATTAAAACTGCAAGCAGTGATAAAGGCCCTCGCCACCCCTTGCGACCGCGGGGCACACGCCACCGCGGAGTTCGCGCCTCTCGTTCCCGCTTACATCGCCCCTCCCACCAAAAACAGCGACTGAGTAATACTACTCCATTCATTCCAAAGAGAGCATTTATGACATTTTCACACCTGCACGGTTGGAAATAGAGGTATGTCTTCATTGGCTTTTTTGTTCAGTATGATGAGTGGAATATGTGTACCAAATTTCAATGGTTTATGACAAAGTAATTTTTTTCATCCCATTTAACCAAAACCCATGTATTTCAATGAGAAATGTCAGTCGTTGCCATGGCAACACACTTGCAAATAGAGGTATGTTCTCATTGGCTGTTTTTGTTCAGTATAGAGATAGGGATGTCCATGCCAAATTTCAAATGTTTTTGAAAAAGTAAAATATTTTGGGTCCCATTCAAAATTTCAAGGGGGCGCTGTGGAGCAATGGATTGTCTCAGTTATGTAAACTGTATATCATTAGGTTCAGATGAACATTGTGACCAAAATGTATATTAATGCCGGTTAACAGGACACTGCATGTTTGAGTTAGAGGCAATTTAATACTTAAAAAAACACAATTTTTCTTCGCATGTTGTCCACACCCACATTTTATGACTTCGAAAAATCCAAGAGAGTCACCTTTAATCTCACATGGGTCTAGTTCATTTTTACCAATTTGCAAGTTTGTTGAATAAAAATCCATGGTGTCAAAAATCCAAACGTGACAGTTAAAATTTCAAAAAAACGAGGTTCCGCCCACAATGGCCGACTTCCTGTAGAGTTTAGGGTGGGGTCATAATATAATTTTTTACTTGTCTTGACATGTTCTATGGTTCTACCAAATTTCATTTGTCTACGATGAAAAAGGTCTGTCATTGACGTAATGTATTTTGAAATTTGAGGTGGCGCTATTGAGTCATTTTGCAACATAAATTTTTTTATACATCAAAATACCAACTTTTTTGCCAACCTTGAATTTTGGGTCATAGTTGGATTAGTGCAGAGCATCTATTTAGTCTAAAACAAAGTCCAGTACTCTGAACCCCATTCATTTCAATGACACATTTATGACGTTACCACGGTAACATAGTTGGAAATAGAGGTATGTTCTCATTGGCTTTTTTGATCAGTATGTCAATGCGGACGTATGTACCAAATTTCACTTGTCTAGAGAAATTGTGTCCAAAAAAATGAATGGGGGATGTTAGGGGGCGCTACCGAGTCATTTTTCAATATTTTTAAGTACGGATTTCAAAATACAAAATTTTTCACCAATATTGAATTTTGAGTCAAATAAAATTGACTTTTCGTTAATGTTCAGGGGGTCAAAAGTGGCTTCAATCCGGAAAGATTTTTTTTTTTTCGACCCATTATTTTTCTCCTAAACCATAAAAGCTACAGTCATGTGACTTTCTCCCATAGGCCCCATGAAAATCAAAGTTTGAGGTGGCGCTATCGAGTCGTCTTTCGTTATTTTTTTTCGCGGCCTTCGGTGACAATTAGAGCTTGGCGAGTTCTAATTTTTGACACCACTCACTGGTATGTCGGGGCGTGTTAACCACTTGATTTTTGCCATTTTCCCCGTTTCGGACGCGGTTTTAATGAGTCCCTCGCCGGGACGTTGTCTCCGGCTCGGGCCTAATTAAAACTGCAAGCAGTGATAAAGGCCCTCGCCACCCCTTGCGACCGCGGGGCACACGCCACCGCGGAGTTCGCGCCTCTCGTTCCCGCTTACATCGCCCCTCCCACCAAAAACAGCGACTGAGTAATACTACTCCATTCATTCCAATGAGAGCATTTATGACATTTTCACACCTACACAGTTGAAAATAGAGGTATGTCTTCATTGGCTTTTTTGTTCAGTATGATCAGTGGAATATGTGTACCAAATGTCAATGGTCTATGACAAAGTAATTTTTTTTCATCCCAGTTAACCAAAACCTATGTATTTCATTGAGAAATGTCGGTCGTTGCCATGGCAGCACACTTGCAAATAGAGGTATGTTCTCATTGGCATTTTTGTTCAGTATGGGGATAGGGATGTCCATGCCAAATTTCAAATATTTTTGAAAAAGTAAAATTTTTGGGCTCCCATTCAAAATTTCAAGGGGGCGCTGTGGAGCAATGGATTGTCTCAGTTATGTAAACTGTATATCATTAGGTTCAGATGAACATTGTGACCAAAATGTATATTAATGCCGGTTAACAGGACACTGCATGTTTGAGTTAGGTGCAATTTAATACTTCAAAAAAACGCTGTTTTTCTTCGCATGTTGGCCACACCAACATTTTATGACGTAGAAAAATTCAAGTGAGTCGGCTTTAATCCCACATGGGTCTAGTTCATTTTGTCCAATTTTCAAGTTTGTTGAATGAAAATCCATGGCGCGTAAAAAATCCAAACATGACAGTTAAAATTTCAAAAAAAACTGGCTTCCGGGCACAATGGACGACTTCCTGTAGGGTTTAGGGTGGGGTCATAATATAAGTTTTTACCTGTTTTGACATGTTCTATGGTTCTACCAAATTTCATTTGTCTACGATGAAAAAGGTCTGTCATTGACGTAATGTATTTTGAAATTTGAGGTGGCGCTATTGAGTCATTTTGCAACATAAATTTTTTTATACATCAAAATACCAACTTTTTTGCCAACCTTGAATTTTGGGTCATAGTTGGATTAGTGCAGAGCATCTATTTAGTCTAAAACAAAGTCCAGTACTCTGAACCCCATTCATTTCAATGACACATTTATGACGTTACCACGGTAACATAGTTGGAAATAGAGGTATGTTCTCATTGGCTTTTTTGATCAGTATGTCAATGCGGACGTATGTACCAAATTTCACTTGTCTAGAGAAATTTTGTCCAAAAAAATGAATGGGGGATGTTAGGGGGCGCTACCGAGTCATTTTTCAATATTTTTAAGTACGGATTTCAAAATACAAAATTTTTCACCAATATTGAATTTTGAGTCAAATAAAATTGACTTTTCGTTAATGTTCAGGGGGTCAAAAGTGGCTTCAATCCGGAAAAGATTTTTTTTTTTCGACCCATTATTTTTCTCCTAAACCATAAAAGCTACAGTCATGTGACTTTCTCCCATAGGCCCCATGAAAATCAAAGTTTGAGGTGGCGCTATCGAGTCGTCTTTCGTTATTTTTTTTCGCGGCCTTCGGTGACAATTAGAGCTTGGCGAGTTCTAATTTTTGACACCACTCACTGGTATGTCGGGGCGTGTTAACCACTTGATTTTTGCCATTTTCCCCGTTTCGGACGCGGTTTTAATGAGTCCCTCGCCGGGACGTTGTCTCCGGCTCGGGCCTAATAATGGAAACTGATTTTCGACCCATTATTTTTCTCCTAAACCATAAAAGCTACAGTCATGTGACTTTCTCACATTGTGCCCCATCACAAATAAGGCCCCTGTGAATTTTTTCACAAGTCCACGACAAATCGATTGTCTGCTACGAATTTTTGAAAATGAAATTTGAAGAGGGCGCTAGAGAGTCATTTTGTGAGATAAAGCCATGATTTGCATATCATTGTGTTCAGCTCACAAATGTGCATAAACGCTGTATTAGCGTTTTCCCAACAAAAAATGTGTGAACGAGTAATATTTTATTGAAATATTCCAAAAAAATGCGATTTTGTATAAAATTCACCATGACCACACCCAAAGTCATATTCAAATATAATTGATGATCTTTAATCTCACATGGGTTTAGTGGTTTTGGCCAAATTTGAAGTGTTTGTGATGAAAACTGTGTGAGGAGATGTCCTGAATGTGAGGGTGTGCGCTTTTGTCATCACCGGGTTTGATCCAATATGGCCGACTTCCTGTACATTTTAGGGCGGGGCCATAATATCATTTTTGTCATGTCCCGACATGTTCTATTTTTTGATGCGAGTCTCAGATTTTTTCAGTCGACTTTTTTCCGAGTCGGGCTCCCATAGGCCCAATGAAAATCAAAGTTTGAGGTGGCGCTACCGAGTCGTCTTTTCGTTATTTTTTTTTCGGGGGTCTTCGGTGACAATTAGAGCTTGGCGAGTTCTAATTTTTGACACCACTCACTGGCATGTCGGGGCGTGTTAACCACTTGATTTTTGCCATTTTTTCCCCGTTTCGGACGCGGTTTTTAATGAGTCCCTCGCCGGAACGTTGTCTCCGGCTCGGGCCTAATAATAATAATAACATGTCACTCTCTGTCACAAAATACAAAATAAATTATGTGTTTATTTTATGAAGGATTGATTTTATTTTTTTATGCGCAGCGCAAATTTTCTGTGTGCGGAGACAGTGGGAGCAGTGCGCAATTGCGCAGGCGCGCAGCTTAGAGGGAACAGTGCTCACGAGTCATTATAACCTGCATTCCGGATCGCCATCATGGCTAAACTTGTTGCTGAATTGAATCGTGTTGTTGGATGGGGTGGAAAACGACTTTTGCGTTTTCTGAGGGAACATGGACTTTTAGCGGACAAGTTAAAATGTCCGAAATGCAAGCATCGTATGAAGTTTTGCAAGTTTGTATCCAGTGCGGATGGCTACAAATGGTAAGAACATACACCTATTAAGAATGCAGTTTAAATATAATGTGTTATTAGTAAGACGCACAGTTGATACACATTTAAGGGACTTCCATTTTCTCACGGAACGAACATATAAAATAGCCGTGATGTTATAACTATGCTTATTATCAGTGTATTAGTCCAAAAGAAAGTGATGGTTTATTCCCATTTTTATATAGGAGATGCAGAAATGCGCGCCATCGGGAGATCTCGAGGTCAATTCGACTGGGTTCCATGTTCGAGAATTCCAACATGAGTCTTCAAACTTGGATGAAGATAATCCTCAGGTTTGTGTGTTATTCCGTAATGCCAAATATTTACACATGATCCTTTATGTCCTACATTAGATAAATTTATTTTAACAGAAAAATATAATTATCTGAAAACCCAAAGACTACATCTAATACATCTAGCATGTAGACAACAAAAATCCCCCCCAAAAAAACACGTGATCATCTTTGTCCATTTGAATATGCTGTGTATATATAAAAATAGTGAAGCTATGTTGTAGCCCATTATTGCATTTTAAACAAAAAATAATCAAGTGGATGAGATTGGATTAAAATGAAGCAACACTGTGTCACATGAGGACCATTTTGTCTAACAATTGTGTCTCTCTTTTTGTAGTTTGGCTCAAGGATTAAGGAAACGGCATGTCGATATTTTAGAAGAAGAGACATGCCGAAGCAGTGCATCTATTTCAAAAGTTTATGATCGTCTTCAAAGGTGCAACATTGCTGCAATGGAACGCCTTGAAGAAAGAAAACACATGAAGATTGGGGGAAGAAGAGCCTATGTTGTCATCGATGAGACTTTATTTTGACACAAGCGCAAGGTTTGGATCTTGTAATGTTATTAATGCTAACATAATTCCCTGCATAATGATTAATAAATGATTATCCATTTTCAGTACAACAGAGGGCGATTTGGGAGAACATGGAGAAATCGGAGGACTTGGGTTTTCGGGATGCTGGAGGTGGACAGGCATCGCCGCAGACCAGTGCTGAAGTTGGTAGAGCGACGGTCAAGAGCACACCTGCTACCAATTATCAGAAAATATGTTGTTCCTGGAGCCAGGATATTGAGCGATTCATGGAGGGCTTATAATGCGCTCCCTCAACATGGATACATTCATTATCAGGTGAACCACCAAAGGTTTTTTGTCCATCCGACAACGGGAGCCCATACTCAACACATCGAACGTGCATGGAGGACTTATAAAGAAGATGTTTATCGGTTCCGGGGCAACTTGTCTGACGTAAGTACTACACAAAGTACCAGTAGTAGGGTAACTACCCCACAACGTCTCGCTTTAAAATACAGTCCGTTAACACCAGTAACTACTGGTACCGGTAAGTACCGGTAAGTACCGGTAAGTACCGGTACTTACTGCTGTAAGTACCGGTATGTACCGGTACATACAGCAGTAAGTATGTACTTACTGCTGTATGTACCTGAAAGTACCGGTATGTACCAGTACTTATAGGTACTTACTGCTGCATGTACCAGTAAGTACCGGTACTTACAGGTACTTACTGCTGTATGTACCGGTATGTACCGGTACTTACCGGTACTTACTGCTGTATGTACCTGTACTTCAAATACCAGTTAATGTAATTATAGTTACCAGTATATGTCACTGTCATTTTCATTTAAAACGTATATATATTATTTTTGTTATGTCATTATTGGAAATTTCTTTTCAATCTGATTGTTGTATTAATGTGAAATTTGTCATAATAAAGTGTTTGTGTTTTAAAAATGGTTTGGCTTGTGTATTTTCTATGAACTTATAATGAAATCAAAGATTCATATGCCTAATTACACTATATTCTTTAATACCATTTACAAATTACAAGTATCAGCCAAGGTACCGCTACGTACCAGTATAAGTATCACCAGAAGTACCATAGTAACTACCACTGTAAGTACCGGTAAGTCCCCCTGTAAGTACCAGTAAGTCCCCCTGTAAGTACCAGTAAGTCCCTGGGTAAGTAACACTGTAAGTACCGGTAAGTCCCGGGGTAAGTACCCTGGTAAGTACCACTCTAAGTACCAGTAAGTCCCCCTGTAAGTACCACTGTAAGTACCAGTAAGTCATCCGGTAAGTACCACTGTAAGTACCTGTAAGTCTCTGAGTAAGTCCCTGGGAAAGTACCGGTAAGTCCCGGACTGTATTTTAAAGTGTTACCCAAAAGAAAAACACAATGAATGAACAACAGCGATGTTTCACTTTTTTCAGTGCAGTCTTAAATAGCCACTTAATGTCTGCCTGGGCAATATGCTCAAATGGATGAGCTTCTAGAGTCTCCAGGACCAGCGAAAGATCCCACTGGTCGTGTAGGTGAGTAAAGCCGTCTGGCACCTTTCAAGAAACGGGAAACGGTCTTGTCACTGCCCACAGTGCCACCATTCACATCACTGTGCCAGCAAGACATTGCAGCCACATTTACCTTTAATGTCGAAGGCGACAGACCACGATCCAAAAGTTCCTGCAAAAACTCCAAGATAGCAGAGACTGAACAGCACACCGCATCTTGTCTATGTCCCTTGCACCATTCCTCAAAGATCGTATGTCCTGTTCCTCCAGCATACTCTAAGAATGCAACACCAGGCCTTGCAGAGGCCACATCCAGAGCTGTATCTGTCCCCCAGCTGGGACAAGAGGTCCATCCTGGCGGGGAAGTGCATTGGAGAGCCGCAAGAAGTGGGAACCAGATCCTCACTGGCCAGAATGGGGCAACCAGCAGAAGCTTGTGTACCTCCTGCAGAACCCCCAGGAGTGTTTGATAAATCAGGGGGAATGAAAGGAAAGGCATAGAGGAGAACGTGAGGCCAGTCGTGAGCCTCACATATTTAACTGTTCATTCATTCATTAAGTGTTCATTCATTGATACTGTTGGCCACCTGTGTTTATGTTAGCAAAACGACTAAGGTGAAGGACTGAGCTCACTACAGACCAGTACAGCTCACCTAGACTTTTATTATTTTTTATCCATAAAAATCATGTTAAAGCATCAGAATATACTGCATTTTTCCCATAACTACCTCTATTTTACAAATCCATCCGTATTTTTTTCTTTGACGCATTAAATAAGCAACTGGGAAAATCCCCGGGGCTCCTTCGCTCTTATTCGTCATCTTCGAGGGACAGAGGCAGATTATCATTATGACAGTGAAATATCTAAAGAGCCTCATGCCTCTGCTTTAAGACGCCATTTGAATTTACACGAAGCACAGTTGGTTGCAGAGTTACGATAATGGAAAGTCCACAACCGCGAGTCTATTGGTGACGGTAGGACTCGAAACTACAGAGCTACACAGGCAAGGCGCTGCTCGCTAACCCTTCAGAATAATGCCAAGCGAACGGGCAGTGGCACTGACCAAGCCAAAATAATGCGGTTCATCAACTTGGATAAGGTGTACAACTACTACAGAAGTGAGAAGGACAGACGGGAAAAATAAGGTGACATGTAAATTCTCAGTTTATGATTATTCTAGTGTTGAGCTATTATAAATTTTTATTTATTAAGGATAATAACCATTAAATGCTTTAACTCTGTGTAGTAGGAATCCGCGACCCGGCCCCGGATAAAGCGGAAGAAAATGGATGGATGGATCATATATTTTAGAGACAAAGTTGATTTTCAGTGTATCTGATGTGCTGTAGCACACATAAGATTGTGCAGAATGTGTGTGAGGAAGGATGGGTTTCCTCGTTGTATTAATTTTCTGGATCGTTATGGTAGAACCCACAGCAGGTGATTGGTCAGAATCACGATGACTCTTGATTTGGTGATGTTTATTATGAATTGTGGGTGTATGTATGGGTGTGTGTGTGTGTGTGTGTGTGGTTCTGAAACAAGAACAAATAGAACAACAATGAATGAATGCAAAGGTACAAATAACACAGTGTAACTACAATAAATGATACACAATGATGAACAATGATAGAGCGGTTACAAACGAGTAAAACTGATATTAAATGAAATAAAATAAAAGCCTCAATATTGATAATGTCAGCTTTGCTTAAAGACAAGCTATTCAGATAAATAGCTCTAGCTAGTGGTCGAAAAAATAATAACACAAATGGCTCCATCTATTGGGCACAAACAGAAATAACAGCGGTCGCGGGAGCCCTTCGGCCACGTGATATGCTGCGGGGTCTAAAACCAATTAAGGTGCACGCAGTGCATAACGTGTAAACGGCACAACTAACACTGCCTGAATGAGGGGCACAATGCACGATACAACAGGATGAAATAGTGAACCCGTTTGACATTACAGAATATTAGCTTTACAATATAAATGAAACATGAGGCACAAGGCGTCAAAGTAAAGACGGCTAAAGCTAACGGGTAAGCGGAGCAAAGGCATACAGGCATATTTGATTGTATAATATACAATCAAATAATGAACTATAAACTCTCAGTCATCACACACTTACTTGCAAAAGCCGCACACACTACACAGAACCAGGGGACAGCAAGGGTACAACTACAAAGCAGATTAACAAACAGAACTACGTAAACGCTGCTGCTTATAGTGAACTCTCCGAGTGACTTGCCGACTTCTGCACAAAGGAAAGTCCAGGGCGTCCTCTGATTGGATGAGAGTCCAGGTAGAGTGAGGAATGAGGAGAGAGGGTAAGAGTCAATGTCTGTGGCTCGCAGGGGCCACAAGGGGGCCTTTTTTACAATGTAAACAATACAATATAATGTATATAATGTATATACAAAACTGTATATAAATGTGCATGTCTCAAACAAGCAATTAAATATTTTTCTTGTTTGAGCAGTACAAATGCTAATAAAAACTGTCGAATTGTATATTTTACAAACAGAGTTACAGGAGCAGGACTTTTTCAGACCACAGCAGCAGGATTTCTCTCATTTAGACCACAGTAGGATTCTCCCAGAAGAACTGTAAGATTCTCCCAGACCACAGTTGGACTCTCCTGGACTATAGTCGGACTCTCTTACCCAGTGCACAGCAGGATCTTCATATAAAAAAATCTAAGCATGTTTTCAAAATAGTTTCAATTGAATTTATTGTTGGCTTGGTTCGGTTGGCAGTTAATATTTTGTCACAGTTAAACTAAATATGCTTCTAATAGTGTACTAGTACTAGTAGTAATACTAGTTATGGACAGAATTGTTGTTTATTTCAATGTAATTATACAAAATCCCTTATTAAAAGTAATTTGACAGAAATTACAATTGAAATTTGATTATTTTAATAGATCTTGTAAGCTGTTTGGATGTAATGCTCGCATGTTCACAGTATGCATGTCTGATGGTGCTCACAGTGGTCAAGAGAGCGCTCAGGAAGTTTGTGTGTTTGCTCAGATACATGAAAAATTAGAGGGAACATTGCTGGAGGGCTACTACCAAACTGCCCAGAAGCCGGAGATATTGCAGGAACGGCAGGGTCTCTCCCTCTTGGAATACACCCAGCATCCACATGTTTTTGTTGACCCTTGTGGGCGAAGGCCAAGCAACCATGGTGACAATGCTTAAGGCCATCCCCAAAAAGACAGTGACATGGGTCGAGACCAGATTGTTCTTGTCCATATTAATACACAGACCCAAGCGGCTCGAGTACAAGCCTTGTGTTGCAAATGGCCTGGTCGCGGCTGGGTGCACAAATGAACCAGTCGTCGAGGTAAGGCAGAATCTTCAAACCCCGCGCCTGCAGGGGAGACAAGGCCACTGCCACCACTCGAGTGAACACCCTGGATGATAGGGACAGCCCAAAAGGGAGGTCCCTGAACTGAAAATTTCTCCCCTGAAAAGCAAAGCGAAGGGACCTCGAACATGCTTATTTTCATGTACCGATCGCATGCAATCAATATTGCGTGTGGTATATGAAAATAAGCATCCTTCAGATCGATGGTCATGAACCATTCGCCTGGGAAAGTGACTGAAGCACCTCTGAGGTGTGTAGCATGTGAAAAGGTATGAGTTTTAAAAACACATTGAGACCTTGTAAGTCTAAAACTGGACGGAGGTCGCCGGTTTTCTTCGGGACAAGAAAGTATCTTGAGTTTAAAAAAAAAAACCCTGATTCCTGCTAACGATCTACATGTACAGTTGCACCCTTTTTCAGCAAGGTTGCTATTTCCTGTAGGCGGTATCCCTGTGATAAGGTGGTCAACACCCACATGTCTGGGGTGTTGGCAGCCCGGTACTGGAGCTGTTCCGGGGTGAAACAACCGACCGCCGGCCTGGGAGCTTCACCTATGGCCCCCCCAGCCTCTCAAAGACCTGGAGGGCTGGTGACCAGACTGTGATGACCGAGGCACATGTGAAGCCCTGGGCCGATCACTCCACGAGTGCCCAGACCTTGTAACAGTCCAATATGTCCCAGACCAAACTTGGGCGCATCCTGCATGGCAGCAAGGGCCCTTCCATCAGACGCTGGTTTAGAAAAAGCTTTTGTATCTGACCAGCAGGCATGTAGTTCCTTAATATACTTAGGAACCAAAAAGGAAGATGCAGAGCTCTGTCGTCTAAAAAACGCATTAGAAACCATAGGCTGTGCCACCGGTGCCCCCAATTGTATTTGTAATTGTGCAAAAGCCACGCATAAAGAGGAGGCAGCTGAGTCATCATCACCTCCCTGAGAGCAGGTGGAGTTGTGTGAGCTCAACTCTGATATGTCAGAACAGGCATCCAGTGCGTCCCCAGTATGCAGGTCAGAGTCGTGGAAGTGCGTATCTGACGCCGCCACAGACAAGGCATCGTCTTCGCAAACAAAAAACACATCCTGTTGGGCAGTTCGCTGGTCGCTATCCCAGGTCTGAATGGACTCAATGAGAGCTTTCATTCTAGTGAGCTCTGAAGTAAGGCTATCCACCTTCGAGGATAATCCCACAGAGCGGTTCCCTTTGCTGCGCTTACGCGGAGTAGGGGAATCGGGACTTCTAATCCTTTTGTTTTGTTTTTTGTTTGACTGTGACAAAATAAAATGGCAAAATAAATTAAGCTGATTCCTTTAAAATGTATAGTACAAAACTACACAGACCTCCAGTGTAGTAAATGCCTTTTATATAAAATATTGTTCTATTAAATTGTGTGTTAACTGTAATTTAATTTAATATGGTTTGCTCATAAAGATGGAATACAATGTATGTACTGTTTGTTGATATTATAAGTTATTGTGTAATCATGGAAAGAGGAATGCTCTTGCTGTTTGAAAAAACACTGCGAAAGTACTGCTACTTTCGCAGACTAATGTGTTGCTTTTGTGCTTTGTTGCCAAAATATGTAAGTATTTATGAAAATAAACTGATACAAAAGAGTGTAATGACCTAAAATTATATCAAAATGGTCATAACTACAAAAGTAGCTTTTTAGTATGACTGTGTTCATCACTTGTAAAGCATAGGTGTCAAATGTGCCAAGTACAATGAACAGATGGCAAAGGAGTTTAAAAAACACTGCTTTATTGTGGTCAAATGTGTCTATTGTACAGAACACAAAACAAATGACATGATTAAAAATTTCCTGAATCCTTCATAACTATTTACATTTTGAAAACTTGGGTCTTCCTTTCTGAAATAAGGCATATATTTTATTTAATTTGGTTGATGTTTTTGGAATTACATTTTCTCTTTTTCTGTCATTGTTATTTTATTTAAATGTATAAAAAGTGTAGACTTAAATCCAAAACACACAAATCCTTCAAATGTGCAGCTCCTGTTTCCTCTCGTTTCACGTTCCACCCTTCACTTCCTCATAAATACACTGTAAATATGATAAATTCCCACAACATCAAAGGCACATTATGATACAAATGTTTATATAAAATATCATAGACATAAAATATTCCACTTTTAGCATTCTTATACATACCTCACCTTTCAGTGCAGGAGATCAGTTACTTGTCTATGCAAGGGAGATAGGTGTCTACAGTAATCTGAATTCAAACCAGTTCAAACAATGTACTACAGTGCTGACAAGAAGACCCCTTCTGGAGTTGTCATATTTTTTCCATAATTGTTGGGCTTCAACAAGTTTACATCAACAAACCTTTTTTCTTATTATTATTATTATTATAACCCAAGTAAAAGCAAAATACAACCTCACAGATTTACCTGTTGTGCATTGTATAGATTGATGTAGGAAAATGTAAATACAGGGAGAACATGCAGAACTCCACACAGAAAGGTGACACCTAGTTTGGGAATTAAACGTTGGACCTTCTTGCTGTGAGGTGAGAGCCACTAAGCTACAGTGGATTTGTCCTCATCACTAGTTACTTTTGGGTTCAGATGCACACTGGGCCATGCAATAATAATTCAAAACGGTATGTTATGTTTACTTGAGTCATCGTCAATATCAAAGTAGAGTTTATTGACAGAAAATATTTAAGGTCAACTTCCAAAATGTGAAAAACTCAGAAAATCCAAATACTTTATCACAGAGGTTACATGTTGTGCACATTAAGCTGTGCCGTTGGTGTACAGCAACAGCTTATTCTCCAGATCACAGATTCTCTTCTCCTGAGACAAAACCGTGGCCTTAAGGTTTTGTAGCTCCTCCAATAACCGTTCAAGCAATTGAGGCTGGACCAGAGAGATGGGATAGAGAGAGATGACAGAAAAAGGAGGAAGAGGAAACAAAAAAGAGGAAGGGTTACATAGTTATGTTTTATCCAATCTCTTTTTGTGTACAATTTATTTAATCACTCAAACAAAGCATGTTTTTAAAACATTAATTTAGACATGATTGGACTGAAGGATAGCATTACTGTTTATTTATAGTATTTGTTACATTATTTGTTGAATGTGGGAGCAATTTTGAGTTAGGGAATCCAAATGTGCACTCCATTCATATTTCATTCACTTTTGACACAATGCCTAAACTTTCAGTTGTGGTTGTAGTTAGAAAGATGTGTACAAATGTAGTAAGAGTTTGAGTGGGATCTTGCAGAGGTCACTCAGGGGTTATAGGTCAAAGGTCAAAGAGTTACCGGCAGGCTGTTGGTGTCACAGGTGGACATGCTGCGTCTAGTTGTGGGTCTGGAGTCCAGCACATTTTTCTTGGACACTTTGAGCTCTCGACTTTTGGGTGGGACATAGCCCTCTCTCAAAGACACCAGGATGGGGTCCTCATCGCGCCCGTCCAGCCACTCCTCGGGCTCCATGGCAGGCTCAGGCCCTGCTGTGTCCGGGTACAGGTCATCCTGGAAGAGGTCCGACTGACCCAAAGCAAACACAAGTAAGTCAATGAATGAGAGCGCACAATGTAGAAACACAGAGAAGGAAAGTGGACTCTTACTTTTCTAGGCACTGTCATTGTGATGGGCTCACACTTCTTGTCAAGGAGCTTGAATAACCTGAAAAGGCATTTAAAATAAATATTTGCAAAAATTAGGGTGGCATTAAGCAAATTTGGTGATCAATTTCTCAATGGGACAGAGACTGAAAAAAATCTCTAAATCACAGTATCATAAAACACTATATTTGTTACAGCATATGAGCTTTTGTCACAATCCCTGTCAGTCCTGCCCTTTTTTGCACTTTCTCCTCTCCCTTCTGTGTCTGTGTGTGGAGCTGGGCGGAGATTTTGGCTCCTTCTGTGCACACCTGGACCTAATCTACAATCAGCTGCACCTGGGGAGGATAAAAGGAGGCAGGACCTGACACTCAATTTCAGATCGTCCGTGTATCTTTGTGGTACACTCTTCTTGGCTCAGTTCTTGCTCTTGCTTTTTGACTCCTGCTAAATTGGATACTTTTGCTCCTCACCAGATCCCGCTCCTTGGTAGTGATGGTGAAACCGAAACCTCATGAAACACTGAACCACTTTGAGAGAACTGCACTGAAAATGACACACTGCTTCAAATCATTTGACACAGTCAGAAGAGCGACATCTGCTGGATTTGTCTGTGTAATGCATTTGTGTGGACGTGACGTAAAGCTGTTGTGAACCCCTTCCTCTAACTCCCACTCTCCTTTTCTGTGACTTTTATCTGGGTGAATTTTATCACCATTTTATTTTTATTCTCTTATAACTTATTCTTCTTTTTATTATTTATCTTTTTGTTATGAAATTGTTTTATATTATCTTGTGTTTAAATTGCTTTTCCCACTTTGGCGCAACTCACATTTTTAAATGTGCTATACCAACAAAATGGCTACTTTCTAATAAAAAATGTACTTTTCAAACTGGTCTCTTTGTGTGCTATACTTATATGTATGTATTAGTTGTACTCTTGACTTGGCCAACTAAAGAGTTTGCAGCTACAGAGGCATTTTAAACTGGAAAAATTAGAGAATAAAATGATGTGGTTAAGCAACTGGGCTAGTGATAGTGCAACTGTAGTTTTGGAAATTGGAACATTTTTGGAAAAGGTGTCGGAAATGTGAGATAAGGTATTTGTAAAGTTTTAGAGATTTTTATTCAAGAAAAGAATAATTTCAACTGTGCTGGGTTTTAATCTGCTCCTCTTCTGGTTCACTACCTCTTCAGCTTTGTCACCAAGTGTATATAAATGTATCTGTACTAGATGTAATCTATTCTTAGCTGTTGTATCTTACCTGCTTTAATATAAACTTTCCCTTACTGAATAACTAGTATAATGTTAGAAATGCCGTCAACAAAATCTCCTCTCAAAACCCACAATTCGTGGGGGGATTCAGACCTCTTTTAAAGCTATGACACAATTACAAGCCACCTCCACCAAAATTCCGGTGAAGCAGCTTGAAACCGTAGCTCAACGTGTATCTCAGATACGTCTGACGTAACGAGGCCTCGGTTTGACTGGTCACGTGATTTTTGGCATAGTGAAGCACGTATCGAAACAATGCTTGGCAACACTTCCGCTTCATAGGGAAGCTGAGAGGTTCGAGCGCAACATCTCTACTCCTTGGACCTGCTCAACCCTTCAATCTCCGACCCTGCTCTCCTCTACTGGTACTGTTCGTCTCGACTCATACTCTGCTACTCCCGCTCTACCCCTGGACCATGGCAAACACTCCGCTCGCAACACATTGATCAATCTACTGTCATTTTACACTTGTAAGTCTATAAATACACACTGTTAAACCTTTCCCCGAGTTCTGTCTTTTTGGTATGACACTTTTGAAGTGCTGTTTGAAATGTTGTACCTGGCGATCTCACACTTGGTGACGTCGACCCCCCTCTTGGGCATGAAGCCCATCCCCCTCTGTGGCTCTTTACTGCTGAAGGTGTTGAGGTAGTGCACATATGGAGGCTCCTCTGTGATCTCAAAGTAACGGATACTGCTGTCTCCCTGAACACAAAATATACAGTCATAATATCATAAATATACACTGATAATGCTATTTACCTTGTTTATTAAGTATTGATTTGTACCTTTCCACAGAGGTAGACCATGTTTGCGTCTGGGTCATAATATGGTAGCAACACTCCATTACTTGTGTCCAGCTCCAACAGTGCAATAGGCTCCTCAAAGTTTGTCTGAATATGGGAAATATGATACCACGAACCATAGTAAGTAAGTGTTTTAAACTAAATAATTTGACAGGCCCTCCAATTAAATTCTCACCGGGTCCCAGAGACCTAGCTCCCTCTGACTCATGCGAGTGAAGCCTGTTGTGAAGATGTTTCCGTCTTTGGTGAAAATGGCTCTCATTGGCCTGATGCCTTCATGAGGAGCAAGACGTTCCTAAAGATCAGCAAACAAATATTCAGTTAGTTTAAAATGATTCAGTTTTATATATAGTAATAATACTATGTGCCTCAAATGTCAGAATGTGCACATATGCAAAACTTATGAGAAAGACATCTGAATCCTAAGTTGAATCACATTTATGTCTTCAAAACAACACTGCAGCATAAGTAGTAAGCAGTAGCAGTAATGATCTACAGGTTTTCAAGTTTTCAACGCAGGAGTTTACATAGAAAATGAACCAAGTGACCTGACAGGTGTAACCATAGAGTCTACATTTGAATTGTAAAGTACGCTATACCTTACAGTCCTTATATCACCTATATAATTCTGCTCATCCAAGCCGCTTCTTCAGTTCTGAGAACTGAAGAAGCGGCTTGGATGAGCAGCGAAACGTCTTCACTCCTAGAACGATTTGTCCAGTTGACAGATTTGAACTTCGTCTTTTGCTATGGATCAGACCTGGACAACTGAGGGTTTACACAGATATGTAATTCTGACTCACCGCCACCACATCCCTCTTGCGCGGGTCACACACTCGGAGACGCCGGTCTTTGCAGGTTGTACAAAACAAGCTGCCATTTCGGTTCCAGCTGATGCTGTAGATGAGGTCTGGGTGGTCGTCCATGGAGATGAGGGGCTCTCCAGTGCCCACATTCCAAATGATAATCAGGTTGTCACTTCCTGAGAGGGAGGAGGAAGACACAGGGGTGAAAGACAGCCGACAGATTAGCTGCACTGTAGAACTTTTTCTACATGTTTCCATGGACATGTTATTGCTTTGCCTTGGATGCTCCACAACGTGACTTTAACCTGATTTATCTTCTACAACCAAGTAATGCCACAGGTCAGATCTGTGGAGAGGTACTTTTTTATGTAACTTAAAATGCAATATTTTAAATTTACTGCCATACTGTCGACCTCATCTCCATGGAAACAAGTAGGTGTCTGATCTCCAAACCAGAAAAATAGCATTGTGTACTTTTTAAATAATACAATTTTATGCTTTACCTGCTGTTAGAAGTATGTTGCGTGCTGTTGGGTGCCATGTGACGATCCCGACACGTTTTGAGTGACCCTCCAATACAACTATGGGTTCTGAGAGGGGACGGGTCAGAGCATGATCTGGAATCTCTGCCACACCTGAAGGATGGAGGGGAAATGTTTAGGAGTAAAGAAAAAAAAAAAAAAGGACATTTCATTAGTTTGTGAAATAAATTTTCACCAGAACTGCAGCAGTGATGTAAAAAGGATTAGTATTTGTATTCTATGTGTGAAGTAGATGTTACATTTATATTTGTAGATATTTCTTTACATTATATATATATATATATATATATATATATATATATATATATATATATATATATATATATATATATATATATATATATATATATATATATATATATATATATGACACTCACCCTCAGAGATAAAATAGCACATTGCCAATGACTTAATTTGATTCATAAATTTCTCTCAGCTTATAACCACAGTGATAAATGACTGCACCGACATATGAACTATGACACCATTTTGTTAGTCAGGACTCTTTCAATTATAAAATCTATATAACTCCATATGTAATAAGCAGTGAACATAAAATAAACAGCTTATAATAATGCAAAGGTATTTATTGAAATAAAACTATGACATTATTGTGCTGTTCTGGCACAGATAGCTGCCAATGCCCTCTATGTGGTCACCCAAAACGCTCTAAGCAAAAACATTACACCATCAGCAGCTGTTGCCACGAAAGATGCATCGTTTCTATCTCTCCACCACACTGGATTCCTCTGATGTTAGGGACAAGTGTGAAAGCTGCTCTCAGCATATACTGAAGACACATAATAGTGTTGAGCTGATAGACACAAAACATGTGGCACAATATTTAGAAGGACCACACTAGGACTAGAGTACCATATAAGTGTGTGTGTTTGCGTGAGGACACAACAGTACAGCACTATACTCAACATATCTGTTGCCTTTTTATCAAAAGGCACAAATCATATATCAAACCATAATAATCACTAGCATATTTTAAATGCCTTGCATATTGTTGTATGTAGTATCAGTCTGTTTACAGTTATTATACCAGCAATTACTGAATAAAATTATCTTTTTTCATTAACCAGACACTGACCCCATAACATTTCATAATTTAGGTACAATCATATTGGATGCTCACAGGTCAAGCATCACACGTAACTTTTCCATGGAGATGTTATTACTTTGCCTGGAGTGCTCCACAGTATGGCATTAAATGTATCCATACCCATGGAGACAAGCAGGCATGGGCATAAGTTTACACCACCTGGTTAAGTTACAGGTCAGATCTGTGGAGAGGTAACCCTGCTCACACTAAGAACGGTGTTTTGCCAGGTATGTTTGAGCAATACAATGGCTATGAATGGATACATGCATGATGGATTACTATGCCATACTGTGGAAAATTTCAGGCACAGCAATAATATCCCATGGACAGAAAAGTGTCAGACTCCACACCAGAAAAAAATGCAAGTTAAAATGGTAGATCTATTCAAAAACAGAACACATTTATCTTCATGTCAGTAACAATATTTCTAACTTACAGTATCTAGTCCACCCTCCCACAGAGATTAGACATAATCTAAAAAAAAAAAATCTGAAAATCATGATTTTTAAAATAATTTATTTGTATGTTACTGCTGCAAATAAGTATTTGAACACCTGTCTATCAGTTAGAATTCTGACCCTCAAAAACCTGTTAGTTGCCTTTAAAAAGTCCACCTCCACTCCACTTATTATCCTAAATTAGAAGCAGCTGTTTGAGGTCGTTAGCTGCATAAAGACACCTGTCCACCCCATACAATCCTGGAAAGGCTACAGGGCAATACCAAGCAGCTTGCTGAAAAAAGATCCACTGTTGAAGCAATTATTAGAAAATGGAAGAAGCTAAACATGACTGTCAATCTCCCTTGGACTGGGGCTCCATGCAAGATCTCACCTGGGGTCTCAATGATCCTAAGAAAGGTGAGGAATCAACCCAGAACTACACGGGAGGAGCTGGTCAATGACCTGAAAAGAGCTGGGACCACCGTTTCAAAGGTTACTGTTTGTAATACAATAAGATTTCATGGTTTAAAATCATGCATGGCACGGAAGGTTCCCCTGCTTATACCAGCACATGTTCAGGCCCATCTTAAGTTTGCCAATGACCATCTGGATGATCCAGAGGAGTCATGGGAGAAAGTCATGTGGTCAGATGAGACCAAAATAGAACTTGTTGGTCTTAGTTCCACTCGCCGTGTTTGGAGGAAGAAGAATGATGAGGACCATCCAAAGAACACTATCCCTTCTGTGAAGCATGGGGGTGGTAGCATCATGCTTTGGGGGTGTTTTTCTGCACATGGGACAGAACGGCTGCACTGTATTAAGGAGAGGATGACTGGGGCCATGTATTGTGAGATTTTGGGGAACAACTTCCTTCCCTCAGTTAGAGCATTGAAGATGGGTCATGGCTGGGTCTTCCAACATGACAATGACCCGAAGCACAGCCAGGAGAACCAAGGAGTGGCTCCGCAAGAAGCATATCAAGGTTCTGGAGTGGCCAAGCCAGTCTCCAGACCTAAACCCAATAGAAAATCTTTGGAGGGACCTCAACTTCCGTGTTTCTCAGTGACAGCCCATAAACCTGACTGAGAAGATCTGTGTGGAGGTGTGGGCTAAAATCCCTCCTGCAGTGTGTGTGAACCTGGTGAAAAACAACAGGAAACATTGGACCTCTGTAATTGCAAACAAAGGCTACTGTACCAAATATTAACATTGATTTTCTCAGGTGTTCAAAGACTTATTTGCAGTAGTAACATGCAAATACATTATTAAAAATATCATACAATGTGATTTCCAGATATATATATATATTTTTAATTATGTCTCTCACAGTGGACATGCACCTAAGAAGATGAAAATTTAAGACCCCTCCATTATTTCTAAGTGAGAGAACTTGCAAAAGGCTATTCAAATACTTATTTGCCTCACTGTATATTTAAGCCGCAACACTATTATTGTCAAAGTACCTTCTGAGATTTGTTCCGGGATTCACAACGACTAAACTGAACTTCCTGGATCTTGACCTAACATTTTGAGCTTTTGACAAGCAGACAGGCAAAATATGCAGGACTACTTAAACAAGCATGCATGTAACAAAATACAACTCCAGTACACAGTAAAGAGTCAAAAAGGTATGTAGTTAATTTAGAGATATTTAGAGATGCAAATAGAACAGCTTTTAAAATCCATACGAGACAGCTGACTCATCACTTGGACAGTTATTGTTCCCTAAAAACTGTGCCCTATAAATCACTGCACCACTCTTTCTGATTGCAGTTACCATGGCTGTGCAGTCCTCGGAGCCGCTGGCCAGGATGTTGTCATCGTGGGGACACCAGTCAATGTCCAGGACGGGTCCAGAGTGACCGATGACTAGGGGGTAGTTCTTATCCACACGTCCTGTCTGAAAAGCACAACAGCTGGAGTTTATTTCCAAAACATTTATTTTTCAAGTTTATTAATGGAAGTTTATACGATTTCACCTTTTATTAACAGATCAGCATGGCTCATGTGACCAGCTTCATGAATACCCTTATGAACACAGGAAGGCCAGAAAACTCTTGTGGACTAATTGGGAGTCTGTTCTACAGACAATGCAAAGAAATATTTCAGCCCAAGGACACAATAGACCAAATGTTAATCATCCCTCTCTCCAGCACACCTGTCCCACAAAATAAGATATTGTAAAACCTTTAGACATGGCAGTTTAGTGAAGCCATTCTGTGCTCTACAGTGTTAGCAGACAATATAATTGAAAATTGTACTATATGAAGATGATTTTATATGTACATTGGATTTTTTTTATATATTATGTATCCACTGGGTTTTTATTTTATACATCAAATGTTTTAATATATAATTCATTTCATTTTCATTTCATTTATTTATTTATTTCAAGCACTGGTACACTAAAGCGCATCTCACAAACTGTTCATATACAAGCTCAAAAGGAGTGGGAAGAAGAAAACTTGTCAAGTCCCACCTCTATCTTCCATCAGGACACAAATCAAATGCTTTGGTTATGCTTCCTATTTCGTTGAAAGGAAAAAAGAAAAGGGGAAAAGAGAAAAAAAAAAAAAAAAGAATACATATACGTATACCTATACACATATACACACACATATATGCACACATACATATCATATATGCATATACATTACATATACATCTTTACATACACAAATTTCCATAGAATCAAATTTCCATAGCCTCTCAGATTGTAAGATCTCTCTTTAAGAGCAAAACACTTTAAAAAATACATATATATATATTTAACCTTTATTTAACCAGGAAAGTCCCATTGAGACTCAAAGGTCTCTTTTCCAAGGGAGTCCTGGCCAAGACGCTCCAACACACATCAATAATAATAACTTTTGCACGTTACATGGTAATAACTTATTGAAGGCTTTGAATAATATAATTACTGTATAATATTTTACAAGGTTGGGAAATTTTAATAATTTGCACTGGATGGAAACACAAGTACCTGATCCTGGGAGCTATGTTGTCGGGGGCTTCATGCCCCTGCTTGGGTCACCCATCGCAAACAGGCCCAGGGGGACGGGTCAGACTAACAGCTGTTCAGAAGCCTTCCCTGCACAGTAGAAGGCCAAGGCCCATTACGTTGCCCGGACTGGTGTTACCCGGGCCCCACCCTGGAGCTAGGCCTGGGGTGGGTGCTCAACAGCGAGCGCCTGGTGGCCGGACCTTTCCCCATGGGGCCCAGCCGGGCTCAGCCCGAAGGAGCGATGTGGGGCCATCCTCCTGTGGACCCACCACCGGCGGGAGGATTTGTGGAAGGCTGGTGCAAGGAGATCTGGGCAGCAGTTGAAGGCGGGGGGCCTTGACAAGTGGATCTCTGGACATGGAGACTAGCTCTGGGGACATGGAAGGTCACCTCGGAGGTTGATGATCGACTTTGTTGTCATGTCAGCTGACCTCCAGCCGCGTGTCTTGGACACTCGGGTGAAGAGCGGGACATTGTCGATGTGGCTGCTTGTAGCTGTGGTCGTAAGGTCTCCAGTGCTTGTCACGGCAGCAACCCTCGAACCTGGTGGTGGACACCGGAAGTAAGGGATGCCGTCAGGCTGAAGGAGTCCTATCAAGCCTTGTTGGCTTGTGAAACTCCTGAGGCAGCTGACAAGTACCGGCGGGCCAAGTGTGCCTCGGATTCAGGAGGAGCAGTGTAGTTTTCATCCTGGTTGTGGAACACTGGACCAGCTCTACACTCTCCATCGGGTGCTCGAGGGTTCGTGGGAGTTTGCCCAACCAGTCCACATGTGCTTTGTGGATCTGGAGAAGGCATTTGACCGTGTCCCTTGTGTTGTCCTTTGGGGTGTGCTCCAGGAGTATGGGGTCCGGGGCCCTTTGCTAAGGGCTGTCTGGTCCCTGTACGACCGGAGCAGGAGCTGTGTTCGCATTGCTGGCAGGAAGTCAGACCTGTTTCCGGTGGAAGTTGGATTCCACCATGGCTGCCCTTTGTCACCGGTTCTGTTCATTATATTTATGGACAGAATTTTTAGGCGCAGTCAGGGGCCAGAAGGGGTCTGGTTCGGGACCCACAGGATCTCATCGCTGCTGTTTGCAGATGATGTTGTCCTGATGGCTTCTTCGAGCCAGGACCTGCAGCAGGCACTGGGGTGGTTTGTAGCCAAGTGTGAAGCGGCTGGCATGAGAATCAGCTTCTCCAAATCCGAGGCTGTGGTTCTCGACCGGAAAAAGGTGACTTACAGTGTGGGTGGAGAGTCTTTGCCTCAAGTGGAGGAGTTCCAAGTATCTCGGGGTCTTGTTTACGAGTGAAGGATGGATGGAGAGTGAGATTGACAGGCGAATCGATGCAGCATCCACAGTGATGTGGTCGCTGTATCGGACCGTCGTGGTGAAGAAGGAGCTGAGTCGAAAGGCAAAATTCTCGATTTACCAGTCAATCTACGTTCCTACCCTCGCCTATGGTCATGAGCTCTGGGTAATGATTGAAAGTACAAGATCGCGGCCAAAATGGGCTTCCCCCGCAGGGTGGCTAGGCACTCCCTTAGAGATAGAGTGAGAAGCTCAGTCACACGGGAGGAGCTCGCAGTAGTGCTGCTGCTCCTTCACGTTGAGAGGAGCCAGCTGAGGTGGCTCGGGCATCTGCTCAGGATGCCTCTTGGACGCCTCCCTAGCGAGGTGTTCCAAGCATGTCCCAGGACACGCTGGAGGGACTATGTCTTTGGGCTGGCCAGGGAATGCTTTGGGGGTCCCATCGGAGGAGCTGGAGGACATGCCTGGGGAAGTCTGGGAGTCCTTGCTTGCCCCCGGCACCAGATAAGCCGAAGAAAATGGATGGATGGAAAACATTGTCCATATGATCTAGAAAACCAACCTTGTGAATGATCCACACTGCTTGTTTTTGCAATAAGAATAATCACTTAGTTGAGCATTAGTATTTGTTTCCCCATATCAGCACAATATGTGAAATAAGGTAAGCAGAATAATTTTGTAGTGCATCGTGATATTAGAGATATTGTTTTACTTTATTTAAAATTCAGAGGCGCTTGTCTGTTTTAGTTTTTTTATATGCCAGATGTGGGCATTTCATGATAATTTGCTGTCCATAATTACTCCTAGGAATTTATTCTCAAACACGTTTTCAATTTGTACACCCTCAATCTTTATTTGTAATTTTGGGTTGGTTTTATTTTCACCAAAGGTCATTACTTTGGTTTTACTTAGATTTAATGACAGTTTATTTCTATCCATCCATGGTTTTATTTTAGTTAGTTCCACATTTAGTGTCTACAAGCTCATTATAATCTAAACTACTATAAAAAATGTTAGTGCCATCAGCAAAAAAAAAATTGTTTTAATGAAAGAGATACATTAAATATATCATTTATATAAAGATTGAAAAGTATGGGCCTCAACACTGACCACTGGGGAACCCCACAAGCAATGCCAAGGTATTCAGATGAGTATTCTCCCATTTTAACATACTGTACTCATCCTCTAAGTAATCTCTTAGTCAGTCCCCAGCTACTCCTCTGATACCTCTGTTTACATATCTTTCAATTTATTTATACCATATCTGAAATCTTTAAGTTATTTGCAGGATTGAATGATTATTTGTGCAAATGCTTTTTTTTTTTTTAGATCAATAAAGATACCAACAGCATGCTTCTTCATCCGATGTGCTTAAAAATATACATCTTGTAATACTGCATGTATACTGATTTATTCTTTTTCAGTTTTGCATCAGACTGACATGAGCTATGACCCTGCTCCAAACTCACAGGTATATTAATAGCAACATGATGAGGCGTTGAAGGGTAGTTTTTTTCTGGACGTCCTGGGGGGATGGGGGGGTATTTATAGTGTGTCCACCATCTCTGTCTAATCATGTCCCTTTCTCAGTGAACAGAGAAATGCTGCTCAAGTGCACTCAGTAATTACCAACACATTGATGATGACTCATCACTGTCACAACAAGGAGCTATAACAACGAATATCTGTTATAATGCGGCTTATGAAAAACTACAAAGACATTTATTTGTTTAGTTGTTGTTGCTTTATATATATATATATATATATATATATATATAATATATATATATATATATATATATATATATATATATATATATATATATATATATATATATATATATGTATATATATATACACATATGTGTGTGTGTGTGTATGTATATATATTGTTGTTTATTTTTGAATGTCAGTGATTCTGGCATCTAGGGACTTGACTGATTTTAAGTATCTGCTGTTATCTGATATTAACCAATACCAGTGTACAACAGAAAATGGCACTAATTTCCTTACATTACAGTTAACTTATTACACAAGAGATCCACTTGAGTTATGCAACTGTTATTTATGCTTCAAATAACTACTGAACAGCTTCATATTAATTAAGATTATTGAAGGCCAAAATCAGCCTGTAAAGAATCTTATAACATCCAATTAAAGGCCCAACCAGGGTATCAGCTTAACCAATATCAAGATGCCAATATCAATATCGTTATCGGTACATACCTACTGGCAACACCACAACAAGCAAGCAAGCAAATAAATCAATAATAAATTAATCCCTATCCCAAATCCCATTAGCCCGTCACCAGCACGGCTTTGATAAGATGATAAAGTGTCAGGCTAAATGCAGTCGTGCTGTACATTAAAATGTTGTCACCAGGTTAGAGTTGTCTTACAGTGTCCATCATTTATTTTAAGGAGATGTCATCATTGACTCGTTGGAGGGACTTCACAGCTTTGGGCCTATCTGATCTAAATCCATTGCCTGCTTTAACTGTCACTGTTCATCTCGTTCAGTCATTATAGGCAGGACTTTGGGCAGAACCTAGAGCTAGAATACTTAAAGAAGAGGTAACACCCAGCGGGGCATGCTAATGCTGAATGATAGCAGAGCCCTTTGGCAGATTCTACATTGTAAAATGTAAAGAGAGCTCAGTATAGCATGATGTTGTAAATTAGACCCAGAAAAAAGCTAAATGTTTATCTAATGAATCAATAGCTTTCAAGATGACAGTGAAGCGCAAAAAATATATCAAAAACATTTTTAAAAATTAGGATAAATCAAAATTAATCATAAGCGTGCTAAAATGTGCCTGTGAATATATAATAATCCTTAAGTAAAATGCCTCAAGAGTGCAAAAAATTATACTTTATACCCTATTGTGAAATATTACACCATTTTATCTTTATATACTTTTTTATTTACAACTTTTTACAGTTCTGTAAAATATTTGTTTTGCTAGTATTATTTTTCATAATTCCAAAACAACAACTGAGATATAATCCATCCAGTCAATATCAACATCAAATGAAGCTTATCACTGTTGGTGGAAACACAATTCCTTGTTCCTTGAGGATGCCAACATTATCAGTTGAAAGTCCTAAAAGTGTCACTGCATCTTCCCAGTGCCCTAGCTACTTATAGCCACCACTACAGAATGTTCAGCTGCCTTCAAATACAAAGAGAGCAAGTTTCACCAATCTGTCTCTAGGCCTGTCACGATAAAGACTTATCATTGAATATATGTTAGATGGAACAATAATTTTTGGGGGTCAATATTTATCGTGGGTACTTTTTCTTAGTACTAGTCGGGAATTTTGTATTATTTTTCCTGTTCTACGATCCAATTTGAGCTGTGAAGGGTTGAGTTTCTTTTTAGCCATATTGTACATTTAGAATATTTTTGAGTTATTGTGCCAGTGGCATGAATTAGTTTCTAGAGTCTATAGAGTCTTCAGAAATATAATATGTACTGTATATATACTTCAACATTTGTTATCATGACAAACCTATGTGTCTCAATGTTACTTCAACTATTTACGGTAAGTATTTGTCATAGTAAAGTAGAAAAATGTGAAACTAATGTTACAAAGGCAATAGACAGTGAAAACCATAAACAAGTGTCAATCATAAGTAACATGTTCCTGGAATGCCTCTACGTAACAGCCATGTTGCAGAGGTCATCAGAGCGAGGTCACCCAGTACACCCAATACAAGCAGCTGTCTGAAATGCTAGGTACATGTACTACACTGTATGTATGCACATGAGTAATTATGTAAAGTCTCTGGAAGGGTAATGTCCCTTGTGGATTAATACGTTTTGTCCAAGTCTAAGAATTTGGTTGTAAGAGTGAAAAAGGTTTGCTACATTTACATGTATTAACATACAATCCCCAAAAGTAAACTAAAAGATTCAAATGTTCCTTGCATGTAGTTGAATATATTGCCAACAATAAAGACACCTGAACTTAAAAATATGTTATTCATTGAAAAAAAAAAAAAATTAAATTAAAACCACAGAAAACCTATATTTTTATATTACCACTAATCAGCCCAAGGACTAACCTTGGACAGTGGCAGCACCAGAAAAGCCCCTCCTCCGCTGGACTCCACAATCACCGCCAGGAACTTTGGGTTGACAGCACAGAACGAACTGTCCCACGTCACCTTTGAGACTCTGATGTCATCGTAGCCCTGTTCCGCCTTCACCGCCTGACCAAAGACGTGGCGAAATTTACTCTGCCGCACAATGCTGCGACTCATGGCTGCAGAAAGGAAATTAAGTAAATATGTCAATATGATTAAACCTGGATCTGAGATGCCGAGGATGGCACCGGAATTTGGACCATTGATGGCCTATAATCCCTATACATAACTCCAGTTATGTATGTGGATTATATGTGTATGTATGTGTCTTGGCATAGATAGCTAAAAGGTGCACAATAAGCAATAAGGTTTCCCCAGCACTACTGAGGGGTGCATGGGTCAAATGCAGAGAACAAATGTCTATGCAGCAAGGACAATAAAGTAAATCTTACCTATATCTTAATATTCCTTAATTATATGAAGGTTTCTAGTCTCATAGTAATTTACTGAAGAAACAAAATGAAAAGCACCTTCACCTGAATTTTGCTTGTACAATGGATGAATAGACTACTGTGAACAAGCAGAAGTTAAAGAAGCTATTATTTTGCTCCCAGGTCCTGGATGTTGAATTAATTTGTAATTTATTCACTTTTTGATGGTATGATTTTCAAAACAAATGCATGTTAACACATACTTGAACATGTTTTGTCCATGCCACTGCCATGTCATGTTTGTCATTATGTATGTATTTTTATTTTGGCGCTTTTTGTTACTCATGTCTTACAAAAGCACAAAATTGTGGCAGGCTTTACCAGTCCCACAAGCTGCTTTTAAGCACATCTACAATCTTCAGTTAAATAAATTAGTTTTAACCAGGGCCAGGGTGCAGAGTGTTTACACATGTTGCTGTCCCGTTGCTGTCTGAGGCAGTGCCCAAAGAGAGTCTAATCCCCAAAATACAGGCCCAGTGCTGTAACAGGTCTCATATAGGGATATTAATAGGCGATTGTCCCACTGTCAGAAAGCCAAGCTTCAATGACTGACACAAAGAGACACAGCTGATAAAATACAGTGTATATGACCCATAACAGGCCTCATCTCAATCATACATTTACATAATAGTGAAACATTTCTTTGTATACAATTTTGGCTCTATGTTTGATTGCAAAATAAGTAATTGGCAGCATCACTTTTGGCATTAAATATTCTACCAAAAATCTAATACAGATATTGTAGATATTATATCATGTAATAATACTGACATAATTAGACATCCAATAGAAATAATCTAAAATTGAATATGTGGTAAAACTCATGAATGATCATAACTTTATAACATTTGACAAAATACACCTGCTGATTAAACAACCTGCATTTCTC